>JAEQBH010000283.1:0-220427 GCA_016808115.1 Tetrastigma voinierianum
TTCCATTTAGAGGTTCAAATAGTGATGATCATGAGTAGTAGGGTAGTTGATCTTGTGATTTTCTAATCAATCTTGGTACGATATCTAGACTTATAGAGTCCACTTTATTACTTGTATGACCTATGCACTTGCAGTGATTTAGACCAAAATGAGTTTTAATTACATATTTTTACAAACAATAGCAGAAAACAATTTTTACATACATAGTCAAACAAGTTTTAAAGATACTGTTGGGATCAATACATTTCTGGTAACAAGTGTTAAAAAATCAATTAGCTTCGTCTATTAAAATCAGTCAATCAAGTTTTTGGCGCCGTTACCAAGGATTGAAGTAAAATTTATGGTTCGATATTCCAGAACCAAAAAAGAGAGTTGCTAGTTCGACATTTTTCATTTATTTTTAGGAAAATTATAAAATAGTTTAACCTGTAGAAGCTTATTCAATTATCGATCTACCGAGCTTATCATAATGCATTTTAGAAGGTTCACTCACCATTTTTGATTTTAATAGATGATTATTTCTACTATTCTTACATGCATGTAAGGCTAGAAGAAAACTTTTACCATCATCGAAATAGAGAGAACACTGAGAAATTTAAAGAAAGTGAGAATAGCATAAGCAACAATGATGGCAGATGAAAGAGAAGCTAATCAGAATGTGCCAGTAGTAGTAGTAGAAAGACCTCAGAGACAGAGAACAATGAAAGACTTCTAGAGACCTATCATTAGGGACGCATTCCATAGCTATAATCTAAAATAAGTAAACAACTTGAGTCAAGCTTGCACTCATCACTCACTTAACCAAACAGGTATTATTCACATAAGTATCCTAATAGAGGGGATCCCAATGAGCATTTGGGTAGATTTTTTAGGATGGCAAATATAGTGAAGCTGAATGGGGTTAATCTGGATGTGATAAAGCTTCAGCTGTTACCATTTTCACCGACGGACACAACAACCAGTTGATTTGAGTCCCTACCAGGGATCACCTCAACATTAAGGAGGAGCCGGGAGAAGCTTACTTGAGTAGATTTGTCCCTTCTGTTCTCACTTCAGAGAGGAGAGGAGTAATCATTGCATTCAAACAGAAAGAAAATGAGAGTCTTTACAATGCTTGCGAGAGATACAAGCAACTATCGAGAAGATGGCCAACGATGCAGGTATAGAAAAAAATGACACTAATGGATATCTTTTATCATGCCATGAACTACAATTCAAAAGGTATCATTGATGCAGCTTGTAGTAGTGCATTCAAGAGGAAGAGTGTTAAAGAGGCTAATCAGCTCATTGAAGATTTGGATAAGAGCAACTACAAAGCTCCATCTGAAGCTTCAGGGAGCAACAAAAGATTGAGAGGAGGTGTGATTGAGCTTAATAACATGACTGCAATAGAAGCAAAACTAGATGCACTGATGAGCAGATTGGATAATCAGGACAGAGGAGTTCATTTAGCACATGAAGTGGGAACTGTGGAAGAAAGTGAGCAAAAGAGCATCGATGAGGATCTCAAATCTATGAGGGTCCCACAAGTGAGCTCGTGACGTCAATGGCGTAGGGGAGCTACAACTTCAAGCCAAACAACAACCTTCCAACCCACTACACACCAGCCTTAAGGAACCATGAAAAACCTAAGTTTATGGAGTGGAAGGGAGGTAAAGAGTCTAAGGCCAATGCAAAATTTCCAGCAAAATTATGCTCCACATGGTTTCTAAAGACAACAGCAAGGAAGTAATAGAGTAGAGAATCAGAGGAGATCCCAGTCTTTTGAGGATCAGATGCTAAGCTTCATGAGTGAAAGTAAAAGACTGTTGAACATACGTGAGTAGTAGTTTGCTGAGCTAGCAGCATTTTAGGCAAACACAACTATGTTTTAGGCCAACACCACGTGCATCTCCAAAAATCTGAGACTCATAGGCTGGCTTGGCCCCATCTATGCAAAATCAAATTAGGATTCTTCCTTAGTGATACCAAGAAGAATCCCAAGGATTACATGGCTATAACACTTAAGTGCGGTAGAATTGCATAAAATAGAAGAAAGATAGAGATTGTTAATCTGAACGAATGAAGAGCAACATTAAAATCGACAAAAAGAACAAGCCGAATGTAACATAAACTGGGAGTAGAGGAAAGTGAGAAATCAAAGGTGCAGCAAATTGAAGAGGGAAAACTGAAAAGGAAGGAGGAGGTGCAAGGTTATCAACCTCATATTCCATTCCCTCATAAACTGCAGAAATTTAAGTTGGATGATCAATTCTCTAAATTCTTGAACATGTTCAAGAAAATAGAGATCAACATTCCCTTTGTCGAGACATTGACTTAAATGCCTCTACATGCCAAGTTTGCGAAGGACATCCTGAGTAAGAAAAGAAGTTTGATAAAGAAGGAGTGGTAAGCCTATAAGCAACTTCATGTTGTCGCGGATCCGTAAGAACATGCTATCAAGATGCAGTAATCCAAGAAACTCACCCATCCCACAACGTAGGGAATAAGAGTTTAAAGATTTTATTTGATTCAGGAGTAGCGCACCGCAATTTGATGCCATTATCTATGGTGAAAAGACTCGCTTAGGGAAGCCATTTCATAGCTACACCTACAAAGATGGCAAACAAAACCATGGCTCATCTAGAGGGTATACTAGAAGATCTACTAACTGGCTGCAGTACTTATTTTCCCTATGGACTTTGTTGTTATTGATATGAAGGAAGACAAATAAGTTCCACTCATCACAAGAGAAACTATTTCTTGCCACCGAGTGCCCTGATTTGAGGTGGTAGAAGAAAGAACCAAAACATGGTGGAGATAATAAGTACACTCAACTTGAATCAATCGTAGTCACAGCCTAATTTTGAAAAAGCTGACTGTAAGAGTTGTGAAAATGTAGTTCCTATTAGGTCTGAACTGGATGATGATTGTAAGAATCGAGATTCAATGAATGAAAAGATGATGAATTTCAGAGATTATGATCTCACACAATGTCTTAATACTAGTGTTGGAATTAAGCAATACCTAAGTCCGAATAAAGAGAAAGCAGAAAAATCAAGCAACAATAAAGAGAAAGTACAGGAGATAGAAAAAAGTTTTGAGGGGTAAAGAATTCACCAAAGACCTAAAGAAAGTTTTTAGGAGTCGAAGATCGCCAAATCAGAATCATAGCAACCGACTTGATAAGAGAAAGAGCAAAAAGTGATTAAAATTCCTTAAAAACATAAAGAACGTAGTCAGTCAGTGAAGATTTGAAAGGATCAGTCCATCAATTTGCATGCATAAAATCATCTTAGTGGAGAATGAAAGAACATCAATTGAATATCAAAGAAGACTCCAATCCAAGCATAAATGTTACAAAAGAAGAAACAACAATGCATGATTTATTTATGCACTTCAAACAGCCTCTTGAGAGCCCGCTCATGTGGTTCCAAGAAGGGTGGATTCACAAATATCGAAATGAGAAGAATGAGCTTAATTCCAACAAGAACCTGTGGATTCCGGGATGGAGGGTATGAATTGACTATAGGAATTGGAACACACCACTATAAATGATCACTATCCCTTTACCTTTTATTAATCAAATGCTGAGGCTAAGACACTCTATCTTTTGTTTTCTTAATGGATATCTCTGGTATAATCGATTGACTTAGCCCCTGAGAACCAAGAGAAGACTACCTTTACATGTCCTTATGGCACTTTTGCCTTTAGAAGGATGCCATTTGGACATGTAATGCTCCTGCCACCTTTCAAAGGTGTATGATGTCCATCTTCTCTGATTTGGTGGAGAAGGTTATGGAAATCTTCATGGATGACTTCTTAGTTTATGGAAGCAGTATTGAGAATTGCCTAGGGAAATTCTGTAGGATCAGATTTCAAAGGTGCCAAGATAAGAATTCAGCTCTTAATTGAGAGAAATGCCATTTTATGGTACTTGGAAGGTATTGTCTTAGACATAAAATTTATACAATCGACTTGAGGTCAGACCATGTAAGACTCATACTATTGGAAAGTTTGATGCCACCTACTATAGTCAAAGGGATTATAAGTTTTTTGAGACATGCTGGATTTTATAGAAGGTTTATAAAGGACTTGTCCAAAATTTCAAGGCCATTATTGTTGACCATTTTTTCAACACTGCTACCAAAGACTAACTAAAATCCCCGAGAGTTGTGCTAAAACTTTGTTTTGAGGACCCAAGATATAAATATGTTTTTTTGCCTTCTGTAAATTGTCTCATTTGAAAATCGGGTTGGTTTATATCACCGCAAGTGCAAGAGGCTAAGGCCAAGTAATACACAGTGGATTCTCGAGTCCAAATATCATTCCTAATGGTGGATCAATTAGAAAAATTTAAAGATTAACTACTCCTCACTATTAAAGATTCTACTATTTGAATTTCCTGATTCTCGAGATAGATTTGACTTTTTAAGTAAAAAATGAAAGAATAAACCATAAATGAAATTTCTAAACTACATGATTAGAGAGCTACTATGAACTGAAACATATGGGAAGAAAATGTTGTTGTATTGTATTTTGTGTCTTCTAATTAAGATAATGTAATGGATGCGCAACCTGAGTCGCTCCAAGAATATATTCAGAGTATAAATGATCTCTCTAGCTTTATACATTTCACTATTCAGATTACCACATTTCTATCTCTAGACAATGGGTATGAAAAGTTACTTGTAGGATTTGTTCCTCTTTTAAGATCTGAATATTTTTCCTTCTTAATGCTTTACAGTCATTTCTTAGGACTGGAAATTGCTTGCTTCCATGAACAGGAAATTGCAAGCCCTTTCCAAAATAAAAAGTATCTCAGCCATCAATTAGGACAAGAATTTCTTCTTCCTTGATTAGTTTCTCGCACTAACACCGGGTTGAAGTTATTCTCCACCAAGGTGAAACCTCTCACAAGTCATAATTCAAGGATCTTGGCGCCTAGGCACACATTCCTAATGGCCACCAGAGAGAGCCTTGAAAGCAGAGGTTAGATCATCACTAGTGATATATCAAGGTAATCCCAAAAGTCCATTACTTCATATAATATTAGTGTAAATGTATCCATAAGTTAATGATCATTATTCTCATGTAGTCTCATCTCCGTGTCACTCAGATGGATTCCTGGAAATCAAAACAATGATACTATTCGATACCAAAACACTAATATTCGTAACAACTCAATGCAAGTATAATACCAATTAACCACCTGAACCAACCAAAACAACATTAACTCTTGCAAACACAATCCCAACAAAATATTCTTCCAAAAGGAGCTTACTCCTTTCAACTGACAGAACTAATATCATATATTGATTAAAACAAATTCATTTAGATTGCACTAAACTGAAGAAAATGAGTTCCAAAAAATAAATTCCAGATTATCTGAACGTGATAATAAACTCGATTTACTTGAACACCAACTTCGAATTTCAGTTCATATCTACTCTATTAAGCGAATTTGAATCTAGAAACAAATAATAAAATATATATATATATATATATATATATATATATATATATATATATATATATATATATATATATATATATATATATATATATATCTACAAATAAAGACTGCTTTCTGAAAAGCACGAAACTGATGAAAGCTACTAAAAATTGCCTTTTCTCCCAAAAGCTTCTATTTATAGGCTCAGTTCTTGGGCCCTAAAAATGAGGTGAGAATCACGCACTTTGGAAAGCCCAAAATTGCTACCTAGCTACTATCGTCTGGTGATGTCATGATGATGTCGCGACATCGTAGTTGTCGGTGTTGTGGGTTGCAGCTGATGTCGCGACATAAAAAAAATTTGTTTAACACTTCTCATTTTCCAGTGTTGAGTCCATGTTATGATGATGTCTCGACATGGGAATACATTGTTGTAGATTAATTCCGATGTCGTGACACTGCAATTCTTGTGTTATGACATTTAATTGGTGTTGCGACATTGCCCTAATGTCACGACATTGTTGGAACTGATGTCACTGCTAGTACATACTTGCACTGATGTCGCAACATTGCTGGAACTGATGTCGCTACTAGTACATACTTGCACTGATGTCGCAACATTGCTAGAACTGATGTCGCGAAATTGGTCATTTCAATTCTTTGTGATCATCTCAGGTTGATGTCACGACACTATTGTCATGTCGTGACACTGTTCTACAGTCCTCTCCCAATGTCTCCACATAATGTTTCAACATTTATTCGATGTCACAACATTGGACTGATTTCACTATATAGGCTTCTTGGAATTGATGTCACGACGTTGACATGTTGGTCACTTGTTGATGTTGCGACATTGCTTCTGTAGGTCTGATCCATTAAGCTGATGTCGCGACATTTTTGATCTAATGTTGCGACATTTTTGCTCTAATGTCGAGACATTTCTGCTCTAATGTCAAGACATTTCTGCTCTAATGTCGCAACATTTGATATGGTTGCTTTGAAGTCCTTTGCCAATGTTTTTAGTTGATGTCGTGACATTTATTCTATGTCGCAACATTTGACTTGTCTCATAATTCAGGCTTCCTTGATTGACTGTCGCGACATTACCTATCCTATGTCGCGACATTGGTTGTGATGGTCTCCAGTATTCAAGCTTTGGCTAAATGTCGCGACATCGTTTTAATGCTGCGACATTTAAACGATGTAGTCCTTCCCTTCCTCAGCTGATGTCACAACCATGTTGTTGTGATGTTGCGACATTGAATGGCGAACATAATTTGACTGCTGGAGTTGTTTATGATGTCACGACATTTCTGTATCTACTTTCCCTTCTCTAGCTGATGTCGCGACATTGCCATAGATTCAAGACTTTCTCCACATAATGTTACGACATTGGCATTTTCTTTGCACCATGCTGACTTCTACTCCTTTTTTCTGCTTATTTCCTTTAAATTTCTACAAAACAACAATTTTGGGTGAAAGCTCCATAATTCTGCACTAAACTGAACTTTTAAACCTGAAATATTCTTGAAAAATGGATGAGTTATAGACTCATCAAACTCCCCCAAACTTAAAGTTTTGTTTGTCCTCAGCAAAGGAAATGATATTTGTTTGTCCTCAAACAATGAGAATCAATTTTGAGTCATTTTCAAATAAATTCATCTTTCAAATCTTATCAGCATTTAGGCTTGAGTATTATTTCAGTTGTGACATCAACTCTAATCAGGCTTCACTTTCAAAATTCTGAGAATTTCCATTTTAAATCATTTAATGTAGCATATAATTCATAGTTAACAAACATATACAGTCCTTGACTATGTGAGTGTGTATTAGTCTTCCACTATAAGCGACCGCCGAGACTAAAGTAGCCTTTTGAGAGTTACTTTACAAAGTGACAATTCTGTTAGAGTAATTTTAAGTTCTATAGGCTTATTGGTCATATTATTCTCTACTAATGTAGACATAACACATCCCTCATAATAAAATAGGTCTTTTGAGCTTGTAATGAATGGCTAGGGTACTTGGTAGATGACTAGACATTTTAGGCTCAAGTATACCCAAACTGCATTCCTTTTCTCAACTAAACTAGCCTTGAGCATCCCCAGGCGGATTTGGTACATTTTTACTGTCTTTCCTCCTTTGAAGCTTCTTGTTGTTTTTAATTTTTGTTCCACTACTATTTTCAATTACGCGGAAAAGTCTTTCATCATTTTGTTTTGGATTTGTAGTGGTGCAATGTTTACCTTTTAAGCTTTCTACAACCCTTTAGCAAGCTTTGGGTCAGAGTAGCTCATACCGGTTGGTATTAGGGTACTAGGGTGTAGAACACCAGGACTTAATAGCTCCAAGGTTAGTAGGCTGAGGTAAAACTCACACCTTCTAGCTTTCATCCTTTTCAACTTCTCGGTTTTAATTTTACTCTCTTCTAGCACAACTTTTCCTTAGTGTCATACCATTCTCATCCTTTATTCTCCTCTTTCTTTTTTTCAATTCAAACTTGCACTCCCCCAAACTTATCATTTTTCTCATTTCTTCTGCACTTATTTGCAGTTTTAGGCAATTTAAGGATTCTTTACTATAAGGTAGAATTTAAGGAAGGGTGAAGGCCTTTCTTTTTGGTTGTGATGATGAAATAGGCATTAGGTTCAAAGTAGGTACTAAGGTATATTCTCATACCATATCAAGGGTAGGCTTTTGAAAGTCTAAAACTGTCCATTGATGGCCTAAATCATCTTCTGCTGGCTGTGATGTTTAGATTTCGCCTTGAAAAATAATGCAACAAGTTCTAGGACTCTTTAAAGATTTATGATAATAAGTCCCATACGATTTTCCTAACGAGCACAATTAGTTTTGGTACTTTTGACCCGATGTGCTAGTGTTGTCATTACGAATTTGTATATTTCAATTTATTTCAAAGTGCTTGACTTCGTGCGTTGATTTCCAATTCGAGTTTTCAATAATCTAAAAAGTTTAGCTTCTTTATTATTGACATCACAACTATCCCATTTGCAGATTAAGACTTGGCTGATTCTTGTTTTTACAACAATTTGTTGTGTTATTATTCCCTTTACATTTCATTATGATTGAGTCATTAGTTCATTAGGTATACCACATTAACACCAATATTTCATCAAATTTCTTAAAGTCTTCGAACAAGCCAATACAACATTTACTCAAAAAATATGACATGTCATCTAACAACATTCAACTTGCACCTTTCATACAATCCAACATTAAGATTCTCTTTATTCACCAACAAACACAAGTTCGGATTTATTAACATTCCCGAATTGCAAAATTAAAGATAATAACAAACGAAAATTTTAAAGCCAAAATTTTGAAGCGCTCTTTGTTATTAGAAGGAAACAGGTACATTATGTTGTTTACAAGGCGGATAAAAAGAGCGATAGAAAGAGAAAGAAAGAAGGATAGGAGGAGATACCTCTTTTTCCTATGTGATTGAGATCTTGAGGGCTTGAGGTTCACTACTTCAAACTTGTAACTTGCATTTGAGGATGTGAACTTAGGAATGGAGTGTTCTGGTTTTGGAGTTAAGCCCTCTCGATTCCTGTCAAAGAGATTCCACTCTTGCATCCTTATGTTTTTCTTGATGAGCTTACTTTACCTTTTCCCAATGGAGTTCGGGGATTGCTCAAATTCACCTTAGGCTTGATACATCTTTACAAGGTTCTGGTTCACCAAATCTATGCTCTCTATCCATAATTTCTCCTTATAATTCAAGATGGACTCTAGCTCTTCATCCCTTATTTGGATGGTTGCTCTGTTTTATTTCTGGTGTTCCTTGTAAAAATATCTAAAGGCTTTAGCCTTCTGAAGCAAGTTCTACTATATTTCCTTCTCCCTGACCTCCATCAGCTTGATGAGCTCTCGATCCCTCTTCAGCTAATCCTGCAAAGTTGTTTCTCTTTCTTTAGGATTCTGACCCTCGATACCTTGTCTTGTTTGATAACTCTTCTCTCTACTTCTCATTCCTCTGTTGGAACTTTGCTGCTAGGTTTCCTTCTCTTTTTTCATTCTCTACAGTCATTGCTTCATCTCTCCACCTAATTTCTTCTCTGAACTGCTCATCTCTCCTCTTTATTTCTTCTCTCATCTCTATCAACAAGGATAATATACCTGATGTGCTACTCTCTTGTCCTTCAGCTGTCATGCTCCCTCTTTCTGCTCTGCTCTGAGTAGGCAATGTATCTTCTTTAGCCTTGAGGGAGAGCACTAGTTGCTCTAGGTAATCTTCAACACCTACTCTTTCTTCTTCTATCTCTAGCTACTTATTTGCAGAAATTTGCCTTTTCTTTACGATTAAAAGTTTCCATTTTTCTTTTCCTTGTTCACTCAACCTCCTCACCTTGTACTTGAGCTTTGTAGATCGGTTTGTCATGGTGTTTATAGATGACATTCTCGTGTATTCAAAGGATCGAGAAGATCATGATACGCACCTTCAAGTAGTGTTAGAAACCTTGAGAAAGGAACAATTGTATGCAAAAATGAGTAAGTGTGAATTTTGGTTGAGGGAAGTGTCATTTCTTGGACACATTGTATCAGAAGAAGGAATTAGGGTGGATCCAAGTAAGATAGAAGTGATTCTTGAATGGAAACCACCGAGAAATGTCACGGAAGTGCATAGTTTCCTAGGCTTAGCAAGTTACTACAGAAGGTTTGTAACACCCAAAATAAACCACTAGTCGTTTTCACGTGTTTAGGAATTATTTTGTAGAGTAGGCATAAATTGAATTTTAAAGTAAATTAAATGCGAAAAATGGAAATTGAGAAACCCGAAAATTGTACAAGACTTAAGGACAAAATTGTAAATTGTCAAAAAGGGGACATAAAAATCATAAGTTGATAAGATTGGAGGCCAAAGGGGAAATAACATAAAGTATAGTGCAATTAATGGAATGAAGGAGGGTAAAGGCAAATAAAATAAAAGTTGAATTATAAAAGGGGAGGAGACAAAAATATCATTTTGTCCCTAAGCAGAAAACTCATACGGGTTGGGACAAAGGAGGAGAAGAGGAAGAGGAAGAAGAAGAAGAGGAAAGAAAGAGGAATGACCAGGCAGAGAAGAAGGAGACAGTGATCTTCCGCATTCTGTTGGGCCAGCACACTAGTAGGGGTTCATCACTTGTAGGTTCTGGCATTTCACGAATAATGTATAAATGTCTAATTTTTGTATATGTAAATGGGACTCGGAATTTGTATGTATGTGATAGCATAAACACATACGGTGGTAGTTTATTTTGGACTATATATGATGGCATTGATCACAGTTATAAGACTTGGACATACCAGCGTCACGATAAAGCGGGTAAGATGATTTATAGTCTCGCCACGAACCCCCGTTCGAATCCGCCATTCGGGTCGGATCGGGAATCGGGGTGTGACAAGTTGGTATCAGAGCCTAGGTTTAGGCTTTTCTGAAAGAGTCTTAGATTAAGGATGTACCTACATAGTAATGTGTTGGCCTAATGCGGATATCTTTGTTTTGTGTATTGTCTAGAATGGATCCACCTCAGGAAGTTGTAGGCCAGAAAGCAGTTGAGCGTCGATCCTTTGGATCCAATAATACGGTACGTCGAGTCAGCGATAAATGAAAATGCTTCAGGCGAGTGATAAAATCTCGGGATATGGCAAGGTCTTAGATCGGCTCACAGCCCCTCGAGCTCAGGTGATTCAATGCGAAGCATGGGTGGAAGGAATTCCATGGTACAGAGTATGGAAGAGTCAGAGTAAAGCGAGTTTTGGCTTGAAAAACTTGAAAGATACAGATGAGCGAGATGTCTGTGAACCAAAAAGGTCACATATCTTACGAGTTTCATTGTTGTAGGGTGCGACATGATTGGTGGGCGGTTTGAAATCCACTACTTCGGATCCGGTCACATGGGACTACGCCGTCCGCGAGTTTATCGAGTATGTCGCGATGATTCTGAGTGAAATGGAAGAAATTCTTGACTCTAAGACAAGGGAAAATGACAATGGCTGAATATAAGAAAGAATTCAGCCGCCTTAGTAAATATGCATCGGAATCTGTTCTTACGGAAAAATTCAAATGTGGACAGTTTGAGGAGGGCTTACATGAGTCTATCAAAAGGTACCTCCGCAGTATTACTTCGCTACAAGTTGTCAGATTTTATCGAGAATTTGAGTGCAGTGGCTATAAAATTGAGAAGTCGAAAATGAAGAGTCGAAAGAAAGAAAGAAAAGTTCTTAAGAGGGGTTCCTCTTTGGGAAAAGACCTAGAGAGTCACAAGTTGATTAGTCTGAGGGTTCAAAATAGGTATGAGACAAAGGACCTACCATGACCTGAGAAGTTCGGTCGAGAGGAAAAACATGTATGTCCGCACTGCCATAAATATCATCTTGGTATTTGCAGATGAGTAACTGGGGGTTGTTTCAGATGTGGAAGCATCGATCACGTGATAGCCAACTATCGCGAGGATCGAGAAGTTCTAGAAATCCTCGAGGAGTGGTAGAGGAGGGATTCGATGTGCCTCCATGGGCGGGCAGAACGAGGATGGAAGACACACAGGAAGGAGTAATGCTTGACGGTAAATTGTCCGCTACTCGTCCCCAGCGAGGCTTACGCTATGAGCTTGTGAAGATCCGTTTATGCAGAGTTATTCGGTACTTTCACTCTCTTTGATATTAACTTGTATGCGTTAATTGATCCGGGCTCTACACATTCATATATATGCATGGAACAAATAGATAAATTACCTTCGATAGAATTTGTTAGCTTATGTGACACAACATTACAAGTCCTCTGGGGCATAGTGTTAGAGTCAACCGTGTGTATAAGAATTGTCCCTTAATGGTCCACGATAGGGAATTCTCGGTTGATCTATTGCTTTGCCTTTCATGAGTTTGATTTGATCTTGGGAATGGATTGGTTATCCAGACATCGGGCCATAGTTAGTGTGATAAGAAAATAGTTCTGCTTAAATGTCTTGACTTATCCGAAGTAACAATACAAGGTATCAGATCTTAATCAATGCGAAGTTATTTTAGCTATGAAAGCAGAGAGCGTTTTGAAAGGTTGTGAAGCCTTTGGCTTTAATTCTTGACTCAAGAAATAGTAAACTTAGAAAATATTCACGATTAAAGGTTCACGATGTGTTTCGAAGGAGTTATCGGGAGTACCACTGAAAGAAGTGGATCTCTCCCCAGTGAGAGTTGTCACGAGCGACTCTATGCTCGAGGACACCTTACCATATGGCTCAATTTGAATTGAAGAGTTGAAGACTCAGCTGTAATTTATTGGATAAGGGTTTTATCAGGCCTAGTGCCTCACCTTAGGGTCTTGTAGGTTTATTTGTTAGAAGAAAGATGGCACTCTTCGGATGTGCATTGACTAAAGGAAAATAAACAAGAAATGTGATTAAGAATAAGTACCTAGATTTGCCAAGAATAGAGGATTTATTCGATCAAGCGAGAAAAAGGTAAGTGTCTTTTTGAAGATAGACTTAGGTGGGATATCAACTCACGGGTAAAGGGTTGATGTCCGGCGACTTTGAGGAGCCGTTATGGCCACTATGAGTTTTTAGTAATGCCATTTGGGTTTACTAAGGCTCGGTACATTTATGGACTTGATGAATAGGGTTTCCGCCTATTTGGATCAATTTGATGGCCAATTGTTATTGATGACATCTGGTGTATTCTAAGGTACCGAACATGAACACCATTTGAGGATAGTATTGCAAACTTTGTGAGAGAATCAGTTATTTGCAAAGTTAAGTAAATGTGATTTTTGGCTTAAGGAAGTGTCATTCCTAGGACATATTGTATCTGCAGAAGGTATTAGAGTGGACCCAGTGAAAATTGAAGCAATTGTGAATTGGAAACCTCCTCGAAATGTAACCGAGGTGAGAAGTTTCTTGGGCTTAGCAGGTTATTATCGGAGATTTGTACAAGGATTTTCAGTTATAGCATCCTCGCTTACAAGATTACTCCGGAAGGGAGTGAAGTTTGAGTGGGATGGTAAGTGCCAATCCAGTTTTAAAAGATTAAAAGAAATACTAGTTGAAGCACCAGTGTTGAGGATTCAGCTACTTGGGTAGGGATTACCGGTGTACGGTGATGCCCGAGGATAGGTTTGGGATGCGTATTGATGCAGGATGGGAAAGTGGTGGCTTATGCTTCCAGACAATTGAAGCCGCATGAGCAAAAATATCCCATGCATGATTTGGAGTTAGCAGTTATAGTGTTTGCTTTGAAAATTTGGCGACACTATTTATATGGAGAAAAATGTAGAATTTTTACTGATCATAAGAGTCTGAAATATTTGCTAACTCAAAAAGATTTGAACTTGAGGCAACATCGATGGTTGGAATTGTTGAAAGATTATGATTGTATAATTGATTACCACCCCGGGAAAGCAAATGTAGTGGCAGATGGCTTGAGTAGGAAAATGATTTACATTCGACCTTGAAAAGTGATTGGAGACTTGCCCAGTGGGCCTTGTTGGCTCGATTGAGGTGTGATCTGGATTTGAAGAAAATGATAGTGAATGCTCGAGAAAATGATGCCAAGTTACAAGAGATGGTTGGGTTAGTCGATCTTTGGAGACAAGGCGATTTTGCATAGATGAAAGTGGAGGTTTGTTTAATGCAAGAGCATAATGTATTAATGCCAGAATGATATGGATTTGAAAAAGAAGATAATATATAGAGAGCCACAATCTTGTTTCTATGCATCTTGAGTAATAAAATGTACCGAGGATGGCAAACGATATACGGTGGTGAGGGATGGACAATTTACGGTATGTGATAAATAATACGCGTGTCGATAAGTAAAGTTGAACACGAGTACCATCCAGGTTTATTGAATCCCTTCCAGAGATTCCCGATGGAAGTGGGACAACATTACTATGGATTTGTCAGATTTTCCCTCACGAGAGCATGATGCGGTCACGGGTAATTGTGGGCGGATTGACAAAGTGCGCTCACTTCCCTCACAGATCAAACTTAACTACTCCATGGATCGTTCTTGGTTCTTTATGTGCATGAGATTGCCGGATTACATGGCATTTCCATATCGATAGTATCGTCTGTGATCCTCGGTTTCACGTCAGGTTACGGAAAGAGTTACGGTCGGCTTTTAGTGAGATTGAATTTGCTTACTTGCTTCCATCCACAATAGATGGTCACGAAAGGGATTGTCGAATGGAAGATATGCTTAGGGTTGTGTCTTAGATTTTCGGGAAGTTGGGATGGGTATATTCCACTCATGGAATTTCCTACTCTTTACTTGATTATCAATCCGGTATTGGTGTGGCAGTATGAAGCTTTTGTATGAAGAAGATGTAGAACTCCTATGTGTTGGACGAGAGATGAGAGCGAGCATAAGATTATTGGTCTGAATTAGTAAAGACACGGAAGAAAAAGTTCAGTTATTGTGAGAGATTAAAGTTGCAATGATAGACAAAGGTCTTATGCTAATTTGAAGAAAAAGGATATAGAGTATGAAGTTGGAGACAAAGTGTTTTTTAAAGAAATATCTCAGGTGGAAAAGATGCTTTGCTTTGGAAAGAAAAGGGAAGGCGAGTCAGATTCATTGGCCCTTCTGAGATTTTAGAAAGAGTTGGACGATGTCGTTTGGCTCCCTCTGGAGTTAGCCAATTACATGATGTATTCCATGTGTCTGTCTTAGTAGATATCGTTGGAGCCCATCGCATATTACCAATTCCAAGATATACAAGTACCTGAAGATTTCACTTTAGAAGAAGAGCCGAAAGCTATTCTAGATCGTGAAATAAGACAATTACGAAACAAGCAAGTCCCTCGTGTTTTGGCAACATCACGGTATGGAAGAAGCGACATGGGAACCAAAATCGACAATGAGGGTACATTACCCTCAGCTCTTCTGTTCAGGTAATTTCGAGGACGAAATTTATTTTAAGGGGAGAGTTGTAACACTCAAAATATACCTAGTCAGTTCCCACATGTTTAAAGGTATTTTGTAGGCATAAATT
This sequence comes from Tetrastigma voinierianum, assembly GCA_016808115.1. Lineage (NCBI taxonomy): Eukaryota > Viridiplantae > Streptophyta > Magnoliopsida > Vitales > Vitaceae > Tetrastigma > Tetrastigma voinierianum. The sequence continues at coordinate 15,423 of JAEQBH010000283.1, forward strand.
GAATTTTTAAGTAAATTAAATCGAAAAATGAAATTGAAACAGGAAATTGTACAAGACTTAAGGACAAAATTGTAAATTGTCAAAAAGGGGACATAAAAGTCATAAGTTGATAAGATTGGAGGCCAAAGTGGAAATAACATAAAGTATAGTGCAATTAATGGAATGAAGGAGGACTAAAAGGTAAATAAAATAAAGTTGAATTATAAAAAGGGGAGGGAGACAAAAATAACTCATTTTTGTCTCCAAACAAGAAAGCTCATACGGGTTGGGACAAAGGAGGAGAAGAGGAAGAGGAAGAAGAAGAAGAGGAAAAAAGAGGAGCAAGCAGTGCGAAGGAGACATTGATCTTCCGCATTCTACTAGGCCAGCACACTAGTAGGGGTTCATCACTGTAGGTTCTACGCTCTGATTGGTAAATGTAAATGTCTAGTTTTTGTATATGTAAATGGGACTCAGGACTGTATGTATGTAACACTGTGAACACCACTATGGTGGTAGTTTTATTTTGGAGTTTTGTATATGATATGTTGATACAGTTATAAGACTTGGACATGCTTGTCGATCGCAGTAAAGGTCCGGTTTATAGTCAGCGCCCTAAACCGGGTTCGGATCGCCATTGAATTCGGATCGGGAATCGGGGAGTGTGACAAGGTTAGTTAAAGGGTTTTTCGATGGCGTAGTACGATGCGAGATTAGTCAAGAATGTGAGATTTGAGTGGAATTGAACAATGTCGAGCTAGTTTGAAAAGTTAAAGCATTCTTGACCTAGGCTCCGGTCCTTACTCAGCCAACCTACGGTAAAGAATATGTGATCTTTAGTGATGCTTCGTTAAATGGACTCAGATGTGTCCTTATGCAAGAGGGTAAAGTGGTAGATTATGCTTCAAGGCAGCTGAAGCCACATGAAAAGAATTACCCTACACATGATTTGGAATTGGCCGCCATTGTGTTTGCATTGAAAATATGGAGACACTATCTTTACGAAGAAAAGTGTTTCATCTACAGCGATCACAAAAATTTTAAGTATTTACCCTCGCAGTGAGAGCTTAACTTGAGACAACGTAGATGGATGGAATTTATCAAGGATTATGATTGTGTGATCGACTACCATCCTAGGAAAGCTAATGTTGTGGCAAACGCTCACGAGTGAAGTCGATTACAAACACTCAGGCATTGGATAACTCATTTGTCGATATCGAACATGATGCAATGATGGCGAATTGATAGTAAAGCGCGAATTTGTTAAATCGAATGCTAGAGCAAGAGTGATGAAAATTTACGCAGTAGTAAGTCGGGGAATAAGAGAGAGGGAATGAGAATGGATTCTTGTATTATAGAGACCGAGTTTGTGTACCCAATGATGATGAGTTGAAGAAATCCATTCTTGAAGAGGCATACAGTGGATCCTTTGCTATGCATCCTGATAGCACAAAAATGTATTAGGATTTAAAGACTTCATACTGGTGGTCCGAAATGAAGAGAGATGTTTCGGAATTTGTGACCAAATGTATGGTGTGTCAAAAAGTGAAAGCGGAACATCAAGTTCCTTCGGGATTGTTGCAACCTATTAAAATAACTAAGTGGAAATGGGACTGAATCACAATGGATTTTGTGGTCAAGTTACCATTGTGAAGCTTTATGATTCAATTTGGGTTGTGGTAGGCCAGATTAGCAGTCAGCTCACTTCCTACCAGTAAGAACCAACTATTCACTTGATAAGTTGCCAGAGCTTTACATAAAGGAAATAGTTCGGTTGCATGGGATTCCAGTGTCTATTATTTCAGATAGAGATCCGAGGTTTACCTTGATTTTTTAGGGAAAATTGCAAGAGGTTTTAGGCACTCGACTGAATTTCAACACAGCTTTCCACCTGCAGATGGATGGACAATCAGAGAGAGTGATTCAATTTTTAGAAGATATGCTAAGAAGTTGTATGATCGACTATGAGGGTAGTTAGGATAGACACATTCCTTTAGTTGAATTTGTGTATAATAATAGCTTCCAGTCGAGTATTAGAATGGCACCTTATGAGGCTCTCTACAGAAGGAAATGTAGAACATCATTGTGTTAGACAAAGTTAAGTGAGAAGAGAAATGTCGACCGATTTGATTCAGAGACCCGAGGAAAATGCAGAAAGCAGTCGGAGAAAGATTAAAAGTAGTCACGGATAGACAAGCGTCTTGAGCTTGAAGAGAAAAGACATTCAATATGAGATCGGTGATAAAGTGTTCTTAAAAGTTTCTCCTCAGAAGAAAGTCATGAGATTCGAGTAAAAGGGCAAGTTGAGCCCTAAGTTCATTGGGACGAATGAAGTGATCGAGAAAGTGGGTTCACTGGCATATAGACTAGCCTTACCTCCAGAGTTGGAAAAGATCCATAATGTTTTCCATGTTTCAATGTTAAGGAGTATAGTTGGGACCCATCATCATGTGGTCTCTTGGCCAAGCTATTGAGCTTAGATAGACTTAACATACGAAGAGAGAGAGCCTATAGAGATTTTGGCTTGAGAAGTCAAAGAATTGTGAAACAAGCACATCCATTGGCCAAGTATTGTGGAGAAACCCTGAGACAAAGGAAACCACGTGGGAAAGCGAAGAAACCATGCGTCAGCAGTAAATACAACTGTTTAATGAAGGAAATTTCGAGGATGAAATTCTTTTAAGGATGGGAGAGTTGTAACGCCCAAAAAATACCCTAGCAGTTTTATAAAATGTTTAGGGTATAAAATAAGTTAAATTGTATTTTCTTTGAAAGTTATATTGTTGAGAACAAAAAATGATAAAACTTGAGAATTATAAAAGAATTAGGTTAAATTGGTAAAATATCAAAATGAGAACCCGAGGGTCATAAATGAGAAGTGTATGTGCCAAAATAGAAGAAGAGTAATAAATTGAATAGAAAATGAAAGAGAAAAGAAGGATTAAAATGCAAAAATGAGAAATTAGAGTAATGACGCTAGAGCAAGGCTAGTTAAGGTTTTGAGTTAAGACCAAAGAATTTGTCTTTAAATAGCATTTTCTCATTTGGGCATATCTTCTGTGAGAACTAGGGCACGGTTGAGAGAGTGAGAGATGAGACCCTAGTTGGCTTTGTGCTCTCAAGGATTTAGGCAGACAAAGAAGAAGGAAGAAAGAAGGAAGTGAAAGAAAGAGATTAAAGGTAGCGAAACTAACCCCAACTCCCTTTAATGTTATGTTTGGGTTTGATAAAACTAATCGGAATAGAAGTGTTTAAATGGTTTTTTAGATCTGTTTGGCGTTGTTTTGGGTTAAGTTTCAAAATGCTTTTGGGTTAAGATTGGTTTGAGGAATTTTTGTATAAAGCAAATGTTGAAGGTTTATGGGAATCTTATATTTTCCAAAACCTATGTTTTGTTTTTGTCATAACTTGGTCATCGCTTATCCAAATTGAGTGATTTAAATTTCTAGGTAAACTAGACTTCTAGGAGAAAAAATCTCCTTGAAATAAGTGTATTCAAATTTAGATTCCATTGGACCCAAAAATTCGTCAAAGTGAGGCTCTGTTTTGGACAAATTCAGTTCAATTTGAGTGCAGGTTTGAAGTATTTTGAACAATTTTGGTATTTAGGTCATAAGTTGAGTTTCACTCATCCAAATTGAGTGATTCAAATTCTAGGTAAACTAGACTTCTAGGAGAACAAATCTCTTTGAAATAAGTGTATTCAAATTTGGACCCCATTGGACCCAAAAATTTGTAAAAATGAAGCTCTATTTTTAGGCAAATTCTGGTTTTGTTTTGAAAATAAAGTAGTCCTGGTTGTTTTGAACATATCCTGAGTTTCAATGCTCTGAATCAGATGATTCCAATTTATGAATAAAATAGATTTATAGAGGAACAATGGACTTGAAGGAAGTTGGGTAAAATGTGGCTCATTTGTTCCCAGAAAATTTTACTTGAAGGAAGTTGGGTGAAGCTTAGCCCTAACTAGAGAAATCTAAATAAGCCAACTAATGTTGTTCTCTAATTGTGATGGATTAGGGGTTGGTGACGAGGAAGTCTAACCTAAGAATGGGATTCCAATGATAGGAATTGAGGAGCGACAACCTTTTTGGGTTTGTTGTCCATACCTCTCTTCTTATTTAAGTTTTGTGATCGTGGATTGAAATAATTTTTAATAAAACTGCATATGTAATTTGTTTTAAACGATTTGGGAAATTTGATTTCAAATGCATTGCCAAAAATAATTGCATGAGAATCAAAATGTATTATTTGGGTATAAATGTATATACAATATTGTAAACTACTATGACTGAGTTTTAATGCCTTTAATAGAATGTTATTCGTCATATTCGAGTTAAAAATAGATTGGTATACTAGTAAGGGTCAAACTAGCAGTACTATGAATAAGATGAAATATAGTGGCGTACCGATCCATAGCCCAGAGGGACAGTATCGGTAGTGTACACACAATGATTTTAAATAATAACCGGTCGGCTGACCCGGCGGAGACGGTACTATGTCACTTGGGCGCGAGAAGTGGGCCCCAGGACTCTTTACTTTCTTTTTGGACATTGGTGGTTCCAAGTCTTATAAACGTATCAAAATATCGTATCTGAAATACAAAATATAACTACCATAGGAATTGGTGTCCATCCAAAATCCTATGCACATATCTTTTAAGTCCCATTTACTTATCTGAACACTTATACATACATGTCTAATACAAACATCGGGGTCGCGGAAGCGTCTTTGGTTAGCACCTATCTCTAAGATGACCTGTACTGCTGGTGTAGAATGTCCTATCCTCTTGCCTCCTCTTCAGTATCTACACGAATTGAACACCCGTGTTAAGCTTTATGCTTAGTGGGAACATATAAACAAGGATGACCAATAACAATAATCGTCGTCACAATCTGTTTACATTTACCTTTCCTTATGCATATAACGAAACCTATTCGTATGTGACTTCTAACTCGTATCATATTACACATATAGGTTTTATCCTTTTCAGATTCCATATCATTATCATGTTCGTATTATTTCCATGTGTCATGTCTTTTACAGGTTGCAATTCATATCTTGTACATGTATGACAGGTCAGATCATATTCAAAGCAAACTTATACATATACAATGGAAAGTCGGAACAGATCAGAGTTATCAAATACATACGAGGTCGAGATCGGACTTATCTGAATATATCGAATACGGACATTAGTCCATGCGCGGTAGAGAATCACATCAAATACATAAATTCAGTTCATCTGAGATTCAAAACATATCAAACACAAACGAGATTCTGAGGTTTATATCTATAACATTATTCGAACATACATATTCATGTCAAAGATTATCAGATTAACTACCTCTTTGCATTGTTTCATGACTTTCTCGGGTTTAGGTCATGTTCTTGTTCATGTTATTTACATAATTACGTCTACTTGCCTTATGACTTTTAACGAGGAATTCTTACATCTCCGAAGTAGGGTATAGAGCCTATACAAAGGTACCCGTAGGTACAGTCAGAGCGGAACTAAATTTCTTTCTCTCTTATTATTCATTATTCAAATTTACATGGTTTATGTTCCATGACTTTGCCCGGGTTTTGTATACTTTACTTATTCCACATCATACAGGTCTGAAAGCAGTATGCTAAGGCATGATTCCTTAAGTATACTAGATGTGTCCTATCAATATCAGACCTTCTATCATTTACGTATTTCCTGTCTATCAGGCTCATTGATATAGATATATACATATATCATCCTATACATCTCCCCCGTAGGAATGCATATCAGAGATGAGTAAGACATATGGTACCCCGAGGGTGCACGATGCGATGCAGTATGCTAAGCATATTGGGTCTTATTCATGTACTTTTTATATAAGTGTATTCATCAACGTCTACACACTACATATCTATAGTCGTCTACCTAGACCGGGAACCATGAATGAGAGGACCTGATACACGAGGCAGGAAGGTATGGTGCGATCTTGACGATACATGTTTGCCGTAGCGAGTTTCGGTAGCAGCGGGAGTCTTGAAGCAGCGATCGAACATGTCGCCCATGTAACATAAATTCGTGTACTGTGAATCTGACGCCGATGGGCGTGCATAGCGAGTCATCAGTAACCTTAGCGAAGTCTTGGCTCACCGATCGACGATGTCACGCACGTAATAGAAGTGTCGTAGCAACGCTTCGGAGTCTTAGAAGCGATCGAAACGATGCACCTTACGTAACAAAAGTGTGTAACCTTAGCGAGAGTCTTAGAAGCACCGATCAGATTGTCCACTCATTCATTCTTCGGTCCTAGGTAGTCATATCGTATGTCTTTATTCATGCTTTTATCTTAATCACATTCGTCTTCCTTATCATTTAATAACCAAATCTATCAGGTCTTTATCTATTCAATGTTTCTATTAGGTCTTTATCTATTCATTGCCTTCTTAATTGGCTATCACTTGTTCATTCATGTATTTCCTTATCATTTGTTATTTTTACGGTTATATATGTGATAATAATCATATATAATCTATTTTTATTCGTACAGAATAATTAGGGCATTCTTAACCACATTATGTGTTCATGACATATTTCCTTTCATGTTCATGTTCATGTTCATGTTTCAGTTTGTTTTCATGTTTCATATCATATTCATGTTTCATGAACACATCTACACATATTGCATTTCCTATATTTTTCTTATTTCATGCCTGTTACATATGGCATTTCATATGCCCCATGCAGTATGACACCTATGTATTCACACATCATTCATATATTCTTGTTCCTCTATGAATCTACTTTACTTAGAAATTGGAATCATTCCAATTAAATCATCCAAACTCAAGTTGTGGCATTTTTATGCCAAACTAGTCAGTTTGCCCATATTACACTAGGGATAATATGAAATACTCATTTTTAGGGGTCTTAACTCCATATATGACACTGGTTATTTGTACTCATTTGAAGCTAAGGTGCTAAGGGTTCTTCTCCAACAGGAATCACCCAATCGAACAGAAACTGAATGTCCTAAACGACCGAGACTACTCATGTTCAAACAAAACAGTGGCTTGAACATAGCCCCCGCTGAGTGACTTTATGGGCCAAATGGGGTCAGAATTTGTAGATACCTATTTCGGGAAGATTTGTTCTCCTTGAAGTATAGTTTACCCAGCAACTTGAATCACTCAATTCGGATACAGAATGACCACGTTATGGCTAAAACACTAACGCTGGTCCAAAATAAAACATTGACCGACTTTTCGATGCAGGTACGATTGACCAGAGCATGTGAAATGCAGGTACCACCTTTGTTGGTACTAGTACCAAACCTCATCTGAGAAATGGTGGTTTTCTCCCATTTTCCCTATATTTCCACCCAAACCAACTCAATACCAATGCACACATCAAAACCACTCCTTGTGCATCTTGTAACCTCTGACCCAATCAAATCATCTTTCAATACTTTATATACACGAAAACCTAGGGTTTCTCAACTAATTCACACCAGCGGGTGGTAACACCACTAACCAATTCATCTAGGGTTAGAATATCTCTCATAAACCCTAGCACATGTTTAAAGCTTCAAATCCAAGTATCCATACCATTCCATACATATCTTGTATCATTTAGTTTTTACTCAACCCAACTCTCATCAAATCTAGGGTTAGGAGAGAAATTCCTAACAAAACCCTAGAAAGATCAAATGCCAAACAAGAAATCCTTACATCCAAGGTAGTTCCATACAACCCAAAACATGTATCCATACCTTAAACTTGGCTTCTTCTTCTTTCTTCTTCCCTTCTTCTTCTTCTCTTCTTCTTCTCTCTATGGGTTGCTCCAAAACGTGAAGCCCTAAATTTGAGAGACCAAAGTTGGTCTTTCCCCTTTTTATAGCTAAATTTTCCTCTTATTTGCCTTTTAGTCCTCCCACTCTTCTTATTTACAAATCAAGTTATGTTATTTCTATTTTAACCATAGTCTTCTTATCTTATGACTTCTATATCCCATATTGACAAATTCCATATTTACCCTTATGTCTTGTAAAATTTCTTGGTTTCTCAATTTCCATGTTTCGCATTTAAATTACGAAAAATTCAAATTATGCCTACAAAATACCCTAAACACGTTGAAAACGACTAGGATATATTTCGAGGTGTTACATACTATGTTATAAAATATATTTTTTCTACCAGTCTACAACGCAACGGGACCGTGCCAGTATTCCGTTATCCTAGGCATAAAAAGAAATGGTTAAATTCCTTTAAGGGAAAAATTATAAGTAAATATGTGAAATGCATGATTTGAGTTTTGAATGAAATATTGCATATGAAATTGTATACTTTGAAGTGATCAAATGATTTTCAAATGAAAGTATGTAAAATAAGCACATATATATAATGTATATTGCATGGATTATTGAAATTGTGCCAAAACATTGTTTAGGAAAAGCTGCATATTTGTGTTTAATTGAAATGAAAAGATAATTGCATAGAACCACTAAGCATGAAAATGCTTAGCACGTTGTTTTTATCATCGCGCAAGTATCGAGTAACTAGGGATAAAAGCAAAGACCGTAGATTTCAGAGTTATTGTCGAATCGTGCAGAGTATAAGTAAACGCTCCGTCTCATGCATACGTTTCATCCCATGACATTATTTGATCCTTTTTGTAATAAAACCAAAAATGTATAAGTTTCATGGGAAAAGCGCATTTTATTTATTTGTGGAGATGAATTCTGATAATGTTTTGTAAATAATAATGTTGAAAGGGCATAAATGTCATATTGAATGAAAGTGTTAATTGAAAAAACGGTGGGCCCTCTTTAACTGAAATGATTATGCGACATTTATTTCTACAGTATTCGAAAATGTATATATGGTAGCGAAGGTCGCGTCCTCGGATGCAGTTGCGCCTCGAGGCGGTCGAGATGCGGGCGCGGCTTGATAGAGACTCGATGGGAATACGCCTACATCCACCCAACTCTCTTTGAGGTGTCAACCTTATCCGTTTATACAAACGACCTATTAGGGAGATCCTCACCAATCAGAAAATCATACCTTTGGTCTAAAGCACTTTCCTCTCTTAATCACCTTTGGGTTGCACCTTGGATCCACCTTCATCCTAAGAAGGGAGTTTACTCCTCCATGAGATGTGTCACAGCATCCACGAATGAAGATAAATCTATGCGGAAATTAAAAAAATGAGAACTTTATTGAAAATTGTGCTAAAAGATTTTCAGCCCTAAAACAATCTAAAAATCAAGGGAAATTAAAAACTATTCAAAAACATGTTCTTGATCTTGTCTCCCCTTATTTATACATGTTTTAGTCTTTGAAAATAAGTTACAATGTTTCCTAATATGATTATAACACATTTGGGGGTCAAAAATTAGAAAGAAATGCAAATCGAATCTAAAACTTTATATTTCCAGTTTGCACTCATTCTTATGAGTGCAAGAAGTTGCACTCACTTGGGTGAGCGCAAGAAATCTCGTACTCAACTAAGTTGAGTGCCAGCTATGCTCGTGTTGCATTTCTTCGTGTTTTTTTGGTTTCTAGGACTTTAAACAGGTTCCAAACTCATTCCTCCACTTTTCCATTACCCTTGAATCTTGAGTGAGTCATCATTGGGAATTCCAAATCACTACTCCTTCCAAGAGTTGTAAAAGTGCCTAAAAAGGTCTATAAGCATACATGTACTCAATAAAACCATTAGTAACAGGTTTTGGGACTAACAACTTGCATAATCGAGTAAATATGAGTTCTTAAGTATGTAAAAATCCTCTTTTGGAGTAGTTATCAAATATGCGAAGCAAGCCAACAAGGGGCGTTTGAAGGTTGTCTTCCAACCTGGAGATTGGGTTCGGGTGCACATGTGAAATGAGAGGTTTACTACAGAAAGGAAATCAAAACTACAACCTAGAGAAGATGGACCTTTCCAAGTCTTAGAGTCAATCAATGATAACGCCTATAAGCTAGATTTGCGAAGTAATTATGGTAATGTTAGTACAACTTTTAATGTTGATGATTTATCTTTGTTTGATGTAGGTGATTCGAGGATGCATTCTTTGAAGTAGGGAGAGAATAATAAAGATTCGAAGAGTGCGGATTAAGGCGGTCAAGTGGATTAGACCCGTATTCTAAGATCCTTTGCACAAAATTGGAGGTCTAATGACTCGAGTGAGGACAAAAAGAATGAAGAAAGCTTTATAAGGCTTGATTTTACAAGTGCAAGACAAAAGGGCTACATTAGAAGATTCCAAAACAAAATTTAAAGGTTCCATAGCTGCACAAAGCATGGTTACCTATCTTATTGCATAAGGGATAGATTTGGAAGACCCAAATGAGGGTATGTGTTAATTAGGAATTTCATTTTATTAGTTTTGGGACCTTTTCTAAACGTTATTTAGTAATTGGCCTTTTATTTAACTATGGTTTCCTTTTTAGTTGTTATTTTAATAATTTATATAAAGTCCTAATCCATTAATTGAATTATAAATTCACTTTTAGGGTTTTAGGGCTTTTTTAGGGTTGTTTTAACTATAAAAAGCAACCGCCATTGGGCGAAAAAGACAGTTTATGTATAATGAAAGTTTATTCATAAAGCTTTTTGCTTTGTTTCCTTTTGTTATTGATTGAATGCATGAATACTCGACTTATCAAGGGAGTGATCAACCTTGTGGCGTCTCAAGATTAGGGTTTTAAGGACTTAGTTTCCTTTTTGTTATAATCAGATATTTCAAAATTTGTTCTTGACGTTGGGAGCAATTCTCTTCCATTGAATTTAAGGGTTCTTATGGCTAGTTGTCTAGAGGGTCAATATCATTATTTACTTCAAATTGTTAATACCTTGTGATCTAGGCAATACTTATAGACTTGTTAGATTTTTATCGATGCTTCTTTGATGATACTAGCACCACACAACTCTAATCTATCTTATTTGATTTGTGTGTTTAGTTCCGGTATTTTTACTTTTAAATTCATTGTGACCATCTAATTCTATTTATACGCTTATCCATTGCTAAGGAACTAACAACAAGCTGGTTGGGGTGTGATAACCACTTAAAAAGTACATTTTTAAACACTTGTATTTTCCAAAATAAAAGCCTTTTGTGGTGGAAACTCATACTTAACCAGTTATGCGTGTTGTTGTCCCCTTAACCCGATACTAATGATTTTCTTGAGTTTTGGTATGCATATATGTCCTTTTAGACATATTTTCAGCTCAAGACTCTATGTGTAAGACCCTGAATTTACTCTTTTCATGAATAGTAAATTTCATTTTCGATAAGTTATGTATTTGACTAGAAATTGTCAAATGAATAGTAATTTTTGAAAAACGAGCCCAGAAAATTGAAAATGTTCAGAATTATGTATTGAGTCTAAAGAAACTAAGCAGTTAAAAAGCGGGGATTAGTTTAAGGAGTTTTACAAAAGCATCAGATGAATTATGATGAAAAATGCCCTTTAGAAATAGTAATAAAAATATTCACTGTAACTTCAATTTTTCTAAAGTATGTTCATGATAAGAGAAATAAGTTTAATTAGAGTATTCCATGGTCAATTTTATGATTGGGCCGATCATGGAATATTTTAAGTTACTCATAGGTATAAAGGGTATTATTTTCAAGGAGGGCATTTAAGTCATTTAATGAGTAAGTCTAATCTAAGAAAGCAAAGTAAGAACCAATATAATGGTGTGTATAGCTTGGTGATCCATGATTAAAAAATATGGACCTATGAGAGCTTTTCATAAATTTTATTATCATAAATTAGTTAGCAACTATGGTTAGTGGATGAGTTAAAGTTAACTAAAGTCCAAACTTAACTTTGGTTAGTTAAAGTTAACTAAGGTTAAAAAGGATATTTGTGTTAGCAAACCATGAGAGTTAGTTAAGCCTAACTATGGTTCAGGATGCAGTGGATTCTATGGAGCATAAAGTGGTCATGGTTTCTTTTGGACTATATAGTTACATATGGACCAATTAGAATGCAGGATCTAACCATGTAAGGCTGGGTAATCTAAGGACAATTGGAGGACAAATTAGGCATGAAAAAAGGATCATTAAAGGGCATTTGAATTGGCTTGTGGTCTCATATGGGTGAAACAAAATTTGAAGAGAAAAGGAAGCCAAAAGGGAAGCATGCAAGGAAGAAAAATACAGCAGCCCCTGTCCAAGATTTTCAAGTGATTCGCATGCCATTTTAAGTCCATTTCAAGTGTTCATCATGTCCATGAAGTGCCCTAGATCAAACCCTAAGTGAAAAAGCAAGTTTTTAAGGTGAGATCGCTTACTAGTCTATATGAATTTGAAGGTTAATGGAGGAAATGGTTATATGATGATGTAAATGAGTTTCTTGGCATGTCTTTATGTAGATTTGAACAAGAGATTTCTTTGAAATTCAAGTTAACATCAAGACACCAAAACTCCTAAGATAACGATTAGGGTTTTTATGAATTATTTATCTGACCTTCAATTGAGTTATATTAAGGCTTTAGCTATTAAATTGACATGAATTCTAGGTTAGATTTTGCAAGTAGAAAAAAATGAATGAGATTATAAGGATTGTAAATTTAGGTCAACCTTGGATGTTAATGGAAGTGATGTTGTTTGATTGGTTTTAATTTATTTAATGACATTACTTGAATACTTGAAGGAATTTAGAGTTGAAAAGAAAATGAGATATAGCATGGAGAGGGTTTGGCCAAGAGTGGGTTTAATTGGAAATGCATTGGTTTGATTTAGTTTAATTGGATCAATGACATTTGATGAATTGTTAAATGTAATTGTTGAAAGAAAAAGGAAGAAATTGAAAAAATAATTATGAATGTGGAACATGTAGGATTAGGCCACCCTAGGAAAAGTATGCAAAAGTTGAGTTTCAATTGATTTTAATCAATTGGAAGTGAGTAAATGCCTAATAGAATGTATTAGAATTAAAGTTTTAAGAAAAAGAATTGATTAAGGTATAAATGTAATTTTTGCTAAGGTGAAGGAGCATTATGGGTTTTTCACTTTAAGCATGCTAATGAAAACTGATTTAAAAGGCTTGTAATGATGTTGTCATGAGCCTTGATTTAATTTGAAGTGAATTGGATAAGTTGAGAGTAAGTTGAATAAGAAAATGCTTAAGGGTTGCTTTCTAATTTAATAGAAAGTATATTATAGTTAATGGTTTAATTAGACATGATTAAAAAGGTATGAGTATTAATGGATTTTATGGATCATGTAACTTCTTGGATAAAGTGATTAAGGATAAGGTGGAGGTGAAAGTTTTTAAGGAAAAAAGGGCTTAAACTAAGCTAAGATAAGGGAAAATGTAAGTATTTGTAAATCTATATATATGTGTATTTTAAATATATATATATATATATATGTTTTTCATATACATATTATAAATATTTAAATGAAAAAGAAATGTGGTTTTCTTGACTTTAATGATGTTGAAAATATTAAATTATTATGGTTTTATTAGTTTTATAAAACATGATTTATGGTTTCCAAATTAAATGAAAAAAGGAACTGTGGTTTATGGCTTTAATTATGTTGAAAATATGAAATGATTACATCAAGTTTTGCTAGTTTATAAAAGCATGATTTATTGTTTCCATATTAAATGAAATGTTTATATGAACATATATATATATATATATATATATATATATATATATATATATATATATATGTGTTTATGTGAAAATGTTTATGATTGAATTCATAGGATCTATACTATAGTACAAAAGATAAAGTTTAAAGAAAAGTCAACTAAAGTGCTTTACTGTGCACATGGTACATGGGAAGGGATATGATTTTTTTATAGAGTGAAGGAAAGAGTGATGCGTATCGTAAATCTGTAGTGAAAAGAGGCCACGAAGGTTCTGCGACCACCTTGATATTGATTTATTATAGTGCAATGGTATTTTAAAAGCCTGATTTATCGGGTTCCTTTAGGCCATCGATGATCGTAAAACTGTTTCCTCGGAGGGACTGCTTTCGTAGTGCGATTGGTTATGATCGGCGGGTTCATTGGACATGTGGTTAAAAGGAAAAGAAAGTAAAGTAAATGTTTATTGAGGATATGTTTATACAATTGTTTTACACATTGTATTTGAACTATATGGAAAAGAAAGTAAAGTAAATGTTTATTGAAATAATATGTTTATACAATTGTTTTACACATTGTATTTGAACTACATGGAAAGAAGTAGTAAATGTTTATTGAAATGAGATGTTTATACAATTGTTTTACACATTGTATTTGAACTATATCTAGCAACATTATTTTCCTATGAACTGTACTCTCATTGAGCTCCTTTAGCTCACCCTCTTTCCAAATATTTTATAAAATGTTTTTAGGGGCAGAGACGACGAGCAGTTCAAGCATCCTCCGGCTAGTGACACATCCGCCTCACGCAACGACCACTTTTTGAAAATGTATAAACCTTGTTTTAAATAACTACTTGTGCACCTTTATTTTGCAATGTATATATGTTTTAGAAAAGGATTTTAAATTTTGATTTCAAATTTCTTGTGGTGGACTTGATATCCCGTAGTTGGATGTGGAGTAAATGAATATTTTTGATAGTGTAAAATGTTTTATTACAAGTGTTATAAATTGGGAGATGTTAAAAAAACGAAACTCTGCCTGATTTTCTACAAAATGTTTAATCGTATAAAAAGGGTTTAATGTTTAAAAGAAAAAAATTCCACCATGTTTAATAAGGTTTTAATGGAAAGTATAACTGTATAAACGAGTTCGCTCCACGGATTCACTTTTAAAAAGGGTTTTAAAGAAATGTTTTCTCAAATCTGTAGAAGTGTCGGAGGGTCCCTCGGGTTAGGAAGATGAAATCGGGTTGGGTTCCTTCACTATGGGACCAGCAATGAGGATATATTGGGATCTCATCTGCAAGCTTAGAAGCTCTTGGAAGAAATTTAGGTGAATTGGGACCTTAATAGCATGATTTCACATGAAGATGAAGGCTTTACATCATAAATTGGAGCATTTCGCACACTTCCCCTGTATTTTTGCACTATCCCTTCTTGACCATGTGAAATTTCACATCAAGGCCCAAAGAACACACTCTTTGCACGATTTCGCATGACATCCATGAGTGGGTGCGAAATTTTGCACTCTTCCTCCTTGAGAGTGAGAAATCGCTCAATTGCACCCAAATAGGAAAGTTTGACATTCCAATTTTGAAAAAGAATCGATACATTATTGTAATCGACTTAGGATTGTATTTAGCTACTAAGTAAGCCCCTTAGTTGTTATTGTAGCACCCCTTTTTTTTCTAACAACAATTTAACTGTAACTCTTATACCAAAATAAAATGTAACACCCTTTTTTTTCTTACAATTTAACTATAGCTTTGATACCAAAATAAATGTAAAGTCCAGCGCTACCAATATGAATACAAATACGTTTTTTTTTTTCGTATACTGTAGAATATATAATAATATGCATCAAAACATTTGCGGTAGGCCCATCAGTTTGGAATAATCCCATATTTATGCAATGGCAGTATATGCCCTTTTCATCGAGATCATTTTACAAAATATATCGAGTTTTCAATCAAAACATTTACAAAATAAAATCAAAGTTTACAAAATGGTCAAATCAATTTCATGAATACATGGTGGATCTTTTATCCCATTCTGAAGCTTTGGCGTTGACTCTAAATCTCTGCAGGTCTTTGTCACCATTTTTTTGTTCTCGATACTGCGCGATGTGAAACAACGCTAAGCATTTTCATGCTTAGTGGTTACATACAATTCTCTCTTCATTTAATTTAAATCCAATTCATGCAATGTTTATAAAACAATGCAGTACAATACATACATACATACATACATACATACATACATACATACATACATACATACATACATACATACATATATATATATATATATATATATATTATTTACATTCAATTACAATTCATTGGTCATTTAAGTTGTATTTCATATGCACACTAAATCATTCAAATCACAATCATGCACTTTATCTTGTATCATTTTATTATTGAATTTAACTTATGCTTTAGTTACGAGGATAACGAATCAGCACACGGGCTTGTTAGCATTTGTAGGCGAGTATAAAAAACGGTTTTATAACACGGTATAGTCCTTGTTCTGTGATTATTAAAAGCCAATTTCGTGAACACTAAAATCTTGTCTATTGAGCTACGGATGAGATACTTCATTACATTCGATGCGATCTTGCTAATTTGACCTTATTGGTATACCAATCTACCCTTAACTCGAATTTAACAACTAACATTCTTTTAAGGACTTTCAAATCATTTAATACAATTAATAATAGTGTATATACATTTGGATACAATAATTTATTTTTCAACACTCATGCAAAATTTTCATATGCAATTTATTTCTCAATCGGTTATCTCAAATCAATTTAAAACAAATCAATATGCAATTTATCATAAATCATTTCAATATTTCATAATATTTCACAATCAATTTTGAAACAATGAAAGAATAGTGTAGATCAAACTTTCACAAATTTGAAACAAGAGAGAGATTAAAGAACAAACTCAAAAAGGTTGTCGTTCTTCGATTCCTATCCTCGGAATCCCGTTCTTGGGTCAAGCTTCCTCATCACCAGCCCCTAATCCATCATAAATAGTCACAATTAAAGAACAACTCAAGAAAGAAAAATCAGTTGTGCATTCTAGGATTTTTGGTTAGGGTTTATGTCCACCCAATACTCCTTCACTTGCAAAATTTTCTATGGACACATGAGCCATATTTTTCTCATGCTTCCTTCAAAAAAATGATAGCTCTATGATTCTATTTTCAGTAGGAATTGGAATCATTTCATTTGGATCACCCAAACTCAAGTTACAACATTTTAATGTCAAACTAGTCGATATGCCCAACTCACTGGATCACCTACTATTATTTTCACTTTATGGGGTCTTAACTATATAAATTGGTAATGGTTTCTTCACTTGTTTGAAACTATGGTTCTAAGGTTTCTTCTCCAATTGGAATCACCCAATTTGGATAAGGAAAACTCAAGTTATTGCATTTTACATCTAGACTACTCTAATTTGCAAAACATAATCTACACATAGCTCCATTTTGACAGATTTCTAGGCACTTTGGGGTTACAATTTGTTTGCTTTTACTTCCTTCAAAGTAAATTATTTTCCCAAAGTCTAGTTTACCAAAATTTTGAATCACTCAATTTGGATGAGTGAAACTCCAATTTATAGCCCAAAACACCACATCTACACCAAAACAAAGCATGCAGTGAGCTACCGAAACTCTGCTTTAAGTATATTCGGGAGCCTTAGAGCTATAATTTGCTCCTAGTCCCTTTTATACATTTGTAGCTCTAGATCTTATGGTTCTTTACCAATTAGAATCACTCAATTTGGATGATTATAACTTAACCTATAGCCAAAGCAAGTACAGAGGTTTTGACAAATTTTTGACAGCAACTCCTTTGAAAAACCCAACATTTTCCTTTTTACAAACATTCCTCAAAACCAATCCAAACCAATACCAACCAACAATACACTTCAAAACTCAACCCAACACAACCCTAAAACTGATCTACAGCAATCAAATCACCTTTACATAAGGTTAGGGTTTTTCCCAAATCGAAACACAAGAAAAGAGTTCTAAGGTTTATTGTTCTTACTTTGAATCTCTTGAAACTTCTTTGCCTAGCCCTCCTTGAACTTTCTTGTAAGATCTTGCACCAAAAGCAAGTTCCACCAATTTCTTGATCTTCTCAAAACCCTTTTCTCTCTCAATCTCCAAATACGTTTTTCACAAATGGTCATTCAATAGACCAAATGTGGTCTTAAGTCACTTAACATCATAAGACCATGTTTGGCTCTAAAACCCATTTTTTTGAGTTAAGTTCTCCCAATTTGCCATATAACCCATATACTTTCTCTATTTGCACTTCAATTCTCACTATTCACACTTTGACATATTTTCTTTATCATAAATGACCCTTAGGTCCTCATTTGATAATTTTTTCCCATTTTACCCTTAACACTTGGATAAATTCCGGGTTCATTCATTGAATCATAATCAATCATTTATCATTTAACATTTAACATATGATCATTTAACAATACCCGAAAAATTCCCTAGTTTGCTCAATTTATACCTTAAACATATAATAAAAATATTATAAAAATACTACATTATTTTTGAGGTGTTACAGTTATTTACTTTCTTTAAATAGAGGTTGGATGTACCAAATGAATTATGCAAATTTTCAATTCTTAGTTTATTAATTTGTAATAGCTTTAGGGAGATTTTCTCCTTTGATTGAATAAAGCTTTCAGAACGACTTTTATTGATTATTTTGTCTTCTTTCACACCCATGGAGAGTTCAAGAACCACCATGAGTCAGTAGAGCGTCTTTCTCGGAATGAGGTGGATCCATTCCACCCTACCATGGTGATCAAAGATCCCTAATAATAATTGAATCAAGCAATTCATGGTTACTGAAATATTACAGCAAAAATTATAGAAATTAGTTCAGAACTCCATATGTAGAAAACATTATGAAGATTATCAGAGAATCTGAGATAGAAAAATTGAATTTCACTTTATTCGTTCATCATAATATTGATGCTCTGTATCTTTGTTTAATTGAAACTAGCTCACCACTTGGGCGGGAATAACAAAGAGAACAAAAATTTAAAGAAAAAATGACTTGACTTAATATAATGCCTTAACCTCTAATATGTAGAAAGCATTAAGAAGATCAAATTGTTACTTCTGTAGTACTTATATTAATTTATAACAATTAAATAATATTATAACTTATATTAATTGAAAGCAATTAAAATGAATAAAGTTATAACCAAAAAAATAAACATCATAAGCAAATGCAATAAATAAAGCGAGACCTTGATTCAGCACATTTGGCCTTAAGATTTATTCCCCTCTTGGTACCCAAGGTTAATAGAATAATTCTCGAGGATAAAGCGGTTTAGAACCTTACCAGGTGTAGCGGTACTTCCAAACGCCAGTAAATTTTGAGCATGAGAGCGGAGTGAATCACATATTTCGAAAATTTGAGAGGAAGGAAAATGCAATGTCAGTTTTTCAAATGCATGAAAAATGTGAGTTTTTGTAAATGGGGGGGGTCTAAATTTACTAGGAAACCCCGAGGGTGCAACATGAAAAATTGCAATGGTTCCTAAGGGTTGCAACTTGAAAAATTGCAATGGTTCCTAAGGGGTGCAACTTGAAAAGTTGCAAAGGTTCGGGTGGAATTGACCAATGTGGGATAACAAACCCCCTCATTTCCATTCACACCAATAAATATATATATTATACATATATAATTCCCAACAATCCCCATGAATGAGAATGACAAGTTTTGAAAACTATGCATAAGCGTGTGATTCACAACTAAATTAGCAGCATGCGAATAAGTAGTTTCCTTTGTAGACTCCGTAGTGAACATACTCTCAGTATACTCGTCAATGGTAGATATCTTTGAACCGTTGACTTTTAGTGTATACTAAGACAATATAAGTCACCGCAGCTTACTCTTATCAGCTTTTTGGTTCTCTATTGTTGTGTTCGTTTAGCCATGAACACGCTAATCTCATGAGTGTTTAGAAATGGCCTTCTTTTATTCTCCTTGAAGCGGCTCACCTTCACACTCATAAGTGATTCCTAAACGTGTATTAGTAAATACACCATTTGATCAATCTTATGTCAAACTTAGAAATCATTAAAAACCTTTCATTTTAGAGTTTATCCTTGTTACGAACATTGTCTCATCATGAGAATGGATTTAGTAAATTTGACAATGTTGGACCATCAAACACAACTTTGTTTTGGCTTTGAACCTAGATCTTGGGATCTCAGGTCTACTAGGTAGAGTTACACCGCCATGATGATTTGTCTAATTACAGTCCCATTCCCCTCGATGATTTTTCAAGCTGGAAGCTCTCTAGATAGGCCTTTTGTTAATGGATCCAGGTATGTTATCTTTTGATCTTACGTAATCCAATTGAGATAACTCCACTAGAAGATGGTGTCTAACGGTGTTATGTCTTCGTCGTATGTGTGAGATTTTTCCATTGTACATAACACTTCCGACCCTTAGATATTTGCTTGACTATCCTTGATGTATGCACATCGGAGTTAGCGGTTGAGCGTAGGTCTCTTAAATTCCGAAGCCATTCGAAGCTTCTTCATGGCTTTATCCAAAGCTATGAATTGACTTCCATTATAGAGCGGGCGTGCAAGTTTGTAAAAGATTTCCAAGACCTTTGCTCCCCGCGGCGGTAAGCACATATCCACTAGTGGATTTGCTTTGGAATTGAGCCGGTGATCCAATTTGCATCACTATAGCAACCCGATCACTTCTTTGGATAATTTTTGTAATGCAAATGAAAATTTTGGGTATGTTTTAAATATCCCAAAACACGTCGTGCCATCAATGCGCGTTTTATTTGGATTACTCATGTATCGACTAAGTTTACTTATTGTGCAAAGCGATATACGGTCAGTACAATTCATGATATGCATTAGACATCCTAAAACTTTAGCGTAATCACTTGAGACTCACTTTCACCTTTGTTCTTTGCAGAGCAAGGTTTAAGTCTATTAGGCGTTTTCACTTCTTTGAAATTCAAATACTTGAATTTGTCGAGTACTTTACAATCGATATAGTGAGAAATTTGTGATAGTATTGAACCTTCAGGGATACCGTAGATTTTTATACACAGAATAAAATCTGCAACTCCTAGTCTTTCATATCAAATGATTTGGATAGCATTCGTTTTGTGGCATTTATGTCAATAATATTTTGCTTATTATTAACATGTCGTCCACATATAGACAAGCATGACCTCGTGATTAGGAGTATTTTTATATACACATTTATCGCACTCATTAATCTTGAATCCATTTGACAGCATTACTTTGTCAAATTTTGCATGTATTGTTTAGGTCTTGTTTAAGTCCAGCCACAAAAACTTAATGGATCGACGGACTTTATTTCTTATCAGGACAAATAAACCCTTGAGGTTGTTCCATATAAATTCTTCCTCAATTCTCCATTTAAAAGGCATTTTCACATCCATTTGATAGATTTGAAGATCATACCACAGACCAAAACAATTAACAATCGAATAGATGTAATTCTTGTGACCGGTGAGTATGTATCAAAGTAGTCAAGACCTTCTTTTTTTGTCTAAACCCTTTAATGAACTAGTCTTACACCTTATACTTGTCGATGACACCATCATCTTTCAATTTTCTTTCAAAAATCCATTTATATCCTAATGGCTTGTTTCACGGAGGAAGATCAGCGATTCCCACGTATGGTGTGTATGGATTCAACTTCACTGTGTTGCTTCTTTCCAATATTGAGCTTGAAGACTTCATTGCTTCCTTAAAAGTCTAAGGCTCATTTTCTAACAAAAATGCTAGAAAATCTGGACCAAAAGATTTAGGTACCCTTTGACGTTTACTACGTCGTGGTTCCTCAATATTAGGCACATTTTCCTCAGTAATTTCCCGAGGTCGCTTGGAACTTTCACCAAGTGTTTTGCCTTCATTCTTATACGGAAAATGTGTGAAAAATTCGACATTGTCGATTATTATTGTATTAGAATGAATATCGGGGAATTTCTAATTTATAAACGAGCTTGATATGCTTTACTATTGTTATATCCAATAAATACATTGTGTTTCGGTCCTATTTTAACTTTGTTTCGGTTTAGGAACTTGTACTTTTGCTAGACACACTTTGGAAGTAATTCAAGTTTGGTTTTCTACCTTCCATTTTTCATATGGAATGATTTGTGTCTTCTTAGGGTGCTCTATTAGTGTACGTGTAGGCTATGGGACGGCTTCCCCCCTGAGTTAAAGGTAAACCGAACTTAGTAATAAGCATTCATCATTTCTTTCAATGTTCGATTCTTCCTTTCAGCAACTCCATTATGTTGTGGTGTATACGAAATTGTCATTTGATGAATAATTCCATTTTCTAGACATATTTCTTGAAATGGAGATTCATATTCACCACCTCTATCGCCACGATCATTTTAATCTTTTTATTAAGTTGATTTTCAACTTCAATTTTATATTGTTTGAATGCATCAATTGCCTCATCTTTGCTATTAAGTAAATATACATATGATATCTGGTCACGATCATCAATAAAGTTATGAAATAATTTTCCCAGTGAGATGGTATTGACTTCATATCGCGAATGTCGAAGTATGAATCAAGTCGAGGTTCGAATTCCTTTCAACTGAATTATAGGGATGTTTTGCAAATTTTGATTCAACACATACTTGACATTTGGATTTATTACATTCAAACTTTGGCAATATTTCCATGTTTATCATTTTATGTAAAGATTTGTAATTAACATGTCCCAAACGTGCATGCCATAAATTATCTGACTCAAGTAAAAAAGCAGAAGAATCCTTATTCTTATTATTATTGATTGTCATTACATTGAGCTTGAAAAGGCCATCGCTAAGATAACCCTTTCCAACATACATATTATTTTTACTTATTACAACTTTATCGAAACAAAATACAACCTTAAGCGGATTTCTTGACGAAGTGATGTCGAGACCAAATTCTTCTGATTCGAGCCTGTGGAGGACATTCTTTATTGTGGAGTTTTGCCGATGTCATTTCGGGAGAATATTTAGGTTCCTTCTATCTTGAGTTGAAGAATTTCCCATATGCAACTCTTCCTGCAATTAGGCCAAAGCATAGGAAGAAAACATCATGATACTTCAAACATGGTGGGTAGAGACGAGTCAATCCACCATTCCTTTGGGTTCCTACCAAGTTACTTTTCGGAAAAGCACACAAATCTTCAATATCCGTATCATTGGATTCGATGATATTGGCTTGACCTTTATTCTTATTTTTATTTTTAGGTGCGGCATTAGAGGACACATGTCTTGATTACCACAATTATAACCTTCCTTTGAATTTTTATTGCTATTATTGTGGTTCTTTGAACCATAGTTCTTCTTTCTTTTTCTTTGCATTAGGAGCAAATTGACTATATTGCTCTCTGTATAGATGAATTACTGGAACTTCTTTTGACATGCATTGTCTTCAATTTTAATCGGACAATCGAGGTCTTCAAAATCATCTCCTTACGCTTGTGTTTCAAGTAATTTTAAAGTCCTTCCGTACGGGGTAACTTTTCTATAAATGCAGCCACTTAAAACGCATCATTAATAATCATTCCTTCGTTAAGAAGATCGTGAATTATTACTTGAAGTTCTTGGATTTGTGTCACAACAGCCTTGGTATCAACCATTTATAATCAAAATTTATTTGCATGGAATTTCTTTAAACCCGGCGTCTTCGACCTTATACTTTTTCTCAGAAGTGCTTCCCATAATTCTTTGGAAGTATTAATATTGTTGTAGACATTATATAGAATATCATCTAACAGCTCAAAATATAATTCTGCAAGGAAATTGAATGTTCAATCCTGAAAGTCTATCTTTTTCGGGTACTTGTTCATTCGGGTTCGGAACCTCCTCTTTGATGAACTTTTGCAGACTTAGAGTCGTTAGATAGAAGAACATCTTTTGAAGTCTACACCGGAAAACTTGCCAGGTTTCTCCGCCGGTGCAGGTGTGTGTGCAACTTGGTTTGAAACAACAGTGTTCATTTCAGATCCCATTTCGGAAAATTAAACCAATACTTTATTAGTAAAAAATTACTAGTATCCAGCAGGTAGAAAATCACAAGATTTTAATCTCATATGAAATTTACTGAGTAAAAAACCACAAAGGTTTTAATCTCGGTAGGAGTAGAAAATCATAAAGATTTTAGTCTCCAAAATTTTGAGTAGAAAACCACGAAGGTTTTAATCTCGGTAGGAGTAGAAAATCATAAAGATTTTAGTCTCCAACAAAATAATAATAATAATAGAAGCTAGAAATTAAATAAATGAATGAATAAATCAGTAAGAAAACCAAGGTTTTAGTCTTGGAAACGATTTAAAATAAAGAAACAAATAATAATTCCAAGTAGAAACCACAAGGTTTTAGTCTTGGAAGAAATTAAAATAAGTAGACGGAAAATAATAATAAATAAATGAATTAAAATTCCTTAAGATTGTTACTTCCGTAGTACTTATATTAATTTATAGCAATTAAATAATATTATAACTTATATTAATTGAAAGCAATTAAAATGAATAAAGTTATAACCAAAAAAATAAATAAATATCATAAGCAAATGCAATAAATAAACCGAGTCAACAGAATTCACTGTTTAGCCTTAAGGAATTTTATTCCCCTCTCGGTACCCAAGGTTAATAGAATAATTCCTCCCATGATAGAACGGTTTAGAACCTTACCGGTGTAGCGGTACTTCAAACGCCGGTAAATTTCGAACGCAAAGAGCGGAGTGAATCACACGACTCGAAGAATTTGAGAGGAGAAAGGAAAATGCAATGTCTGAATTTTTCAAATGCATGAAAAAATGTGAGTTTTTGTAAATGGGGGTGTGAATTTATAGGAAACCAAGGGGTGCAACATGAAAAATTGCAATGGTTCCTAAGGGTTGCAACTTGAAAAATTGCAACGGTTCCTAAGGGGTGCGGCAGAAAGTTGCAAGGAGTTCAGTGGAATTATTGATGTGGGATAACTTAAACCCCTCATTTCCATTCCACACCAATAAATATATATATTATACATATATAATTCCCAACCTGAAATTACATTGTGGATCAGGAAATGGACTTGAAAATTTGAAGCAACCACAACACAAACCATATTACAATTTTACACAACAACCCCCTGACTCCACCAACCCAAAAAAAAATCATAAAATATATTATCAGCAACCATAGGATTCAAGAAAAGAAACTTTTGACTCATTGGGCAGCAGAGCTTAAAAGCAAACAAAGTGTTATAGATCTCAGGAATCTCATAACTAAAACCAAACCCCAGATCTAAACACCCCTTCAACTCATCAAGATCCTCATTAGTCAAGCTCTTGGTCCTTGTCAGATCTTTCTCATCGATTGTCTTTATATACCATTTGCATGTTTCTTTTTCTTCTATTTCTTCTTTTTCTTCTTGCCATCACAATTGGTGCTTAACCCACATGGCCATTGTCCTTACTCTTCAATTTATAAGTTTCCTAGATGTTCTTTTAGGGTTCTAGCATTTGGGTATGTAGGTTCGATGGTGAAGAAGGAAGGTTCTGTTTCTCTGTATGAAGTGCATGTCTATAGAGGTAGAGATTGGTTTTAAAAGAGAATTTTTTGCAGAGAGATTAGGAGATAAACTCACCTAATTACCCAAAACGACATCGTCCCAAGGTTTAACATGGTAAAAATGAGCATAATGATCAAAACAACGTCGTTTCGTCGTACATAAGATGTGATCTAGATTGGGAATAAGGTTCGGGTTATTCAAGGCTTAAAATACAATTAAAATAAACGTTCTACATTTAAAAATCAAATTTTTTTTTCAGGATATAAATACAAAAGTCCAAAATTAAGGTTTTAGGGTGCGTTTGGGAGAGCTTATCTACAGCTTATTTGAGATTATCTTATCACATAAGTACTTTTGATAAAAATTGTAAATGTTTGGAAGAGCTTATAAAAATAACTTATGACCCCCTTATAAGCCATTTTTAGCTTATTTCAATAAGCTTCATGGAGAAGCTTATTAAAAAAAACTCAAAACAGCTTATACGGAAAACTAAAATTGGTCATCTTAATGACAAAAATGTCCTTACGAAAAATAATGAAAATATAGAAAACAACTTTTTGAAAAATTATGTAAAAATAGGTAAAATTTATGAAAAATTATATAAAAAAATAAGAAAAATTTCTGAAAAATAATGAAATAAATTCCGAAAATTTATGTAAAAATGGGTAAATTTTTGAAAAAATTATGTAAAAAATATGAAAAATACAAAACAACTTCCGAAAATTTATGGAAAAATAGGTAAAAATTTTAAAAAAATTTGAAAAAAATTATGACATATAATTAAAAAATAGAAATTTTTTTTTATTGATGATGAGAATAATGATATTGATGATGATTTTTTTTTATTTAGAATTTGATACAGATCCATAAGTGTTTATTTTGTTTTGGAACTTAGAATTTTTGTAGTGATGGAAAACACTAATGGTGTTTGTTATTTTGTTTTGAAAATTTTTGTGATGATGGGAAACAATAGTGATGTTTGATTTTTATGTTTAATGTCTTTTCCTTTATTGTATTTTATTATTAGATAAAAACTATAGACAATATTTAGTAAGATATATAATTTTTATTTATATTAGGTAGGGTGCATATCACTTAAAAAGTGCACTTGCATGAAGTGGTAATGTAACCCCACTTTCAGTGCCGAGAACTTTGCGATCTGCGTGTCTTCATGTAAATAACTATGAGTACACGGTACATCACGTTCCAATTTATAGAAAACATCTAAATTAAAGATTTTAATGAAGAAAAAAAACATAAAATATTTTACTTTTTATAATCTCTTTGATGCATATGAAACAAAATTGAAGATGAGAGTATAGTTCATTAGTTATTTTATATTAGAATTGCAAGTGAATAATAAATATTTTTCGGTATAGTGAATATTTACTTTATTTTAATTTTTATCATGGTTTCATGATATATATATTAGTTCTTTAGTTTTTAATTTTTAAAAATTACTTATTAAGTGTTTATTTATTCAAACACTTCAATTTTATAAGTTCTTATGGTCTTTTCGGTAATTTTAATTTATTATAAGTGTTTGAGTAATGTGCATCAAAACACCTTAAAATGATGCATAAGCTTTTTAAAATATGCATCCAAACACAAATAGCTTATTGAATAAAGTACTTATGACATAACCTCTCATCTAATAAGCTCTTATAAAATTAAGTGGTTAATTAAACTGTTTACCCAAACAAGGCCTTAATACTAATTTTCCCTTCATTATCCACTCGCCCGCAATTTCCAACGTCTCTTAAATATATGGACAATAAATTCCCATGTCTGCACAGACTCGGATATAATTTAATAGGGCTTGGTGGTTGACAATCTTGACTCAAAATAGAATATGATTAGGGGTGTCAAACGTGTTGGGTTGGGTTAAACGGTTACGGGTTAAACGGGTGACGGGTGAAAAACATGTAAGCAGAACCGACCGTTTATTAAGCGTGTTAAGCGAGTTGGCGGTTATCGCGACCGTTGGGTGCCATCCACAAGCCGTTTAATGTCGGCGGTTGTCGTGTCGATTGTCGTGTCGCGTTGAATTTTGGCGAGCTGAGTCGCGCGGCGAATTTGGTAAAGCAGGTAGGAAGCAGTGTTAAACGGGTTATAAGCGGGTTAGCATGTGCCGCTAGAACGACCCCGTTAATTAAACGTCAGTGGCGAGGTTGGCCGTTTATCGCGGGTACCGTTGGAGTGCTCACCGAGCCAGTTTAATCGGCCCGAGTTAATCGTATGCGTGTTGAATTTTTGGCCAGTGCAAATATGATATCACTATATTATAAAACATAAATAAAGAAACAACCGAAAAGGATAGACCAAATAGCTAAAACCAACAACTTAGATTAAAAAAATACAAGTATAAAGGATTTTGGCGCCCATTGACAGAAGGAAAAAATCACTGTTCTCGTGTACTAAACTCTCGCTCCTCTCTCTTTTCTTAAAAAACCAATGGTCTGTCTCTCTCTTATGTTCATTTGATTATATTGTAGACTTTTCTACTTTCCTTCAATTTCTATATTTTGGGATTAGGGTTTCGAAGTTTTGTAGGCTTTATTGGGTTTCAGAGATTATGGATCCTGAGTCGGCTTCTTCCACTCGAGACTCTAAACTGGTGATTTTCTTTTTTCTTCTAGTTTTTTTTGAACACTTCTTCTTTTTCTGATGAATTGAATGAATTTTCAGTTGGGTTTCATTTTAGTTGAATTTTTATGTGCTCGAGATTGTTTGATTTTTGCTGTAATTCTCAAATCGACTTCTGTTTGATTGTTAGTGTAACTATTCACATGTTAGTGTGTTTTATTCGCGCGCGTGTATATATATATATATATATATATATATATATATATATATATATATATATATTCTTTTAATCATGTTCTTAAGGTTGTTCTAATTTGAATTTTGGGAAGGATTTTCTTTTAGTGCAATTTCCATACATGCTAGTTCGTTTGATTGTTTCTGCAATTCACATATTCAATTTTTTAAATTGTTTTGTATATTTACTTGTTAAGTTTGTGCGCAGTCAGTTGGGTATAACTTTTTCATTTTATTTTTCTCAATATGTTTTGTTTTTATTTTCTGTCATCCATGTGTATTTTCTTTTTGTGTTGTGTGGTTAGATTGTGTGTTTTGAATCCTTATTGGAGTTTTAGGTTCCTTTTATTCTTGGGAAAGTGAGGAGAAGAAAAGGGAAATGTTCAAAATTGGCTTCTCTTTTGTTTGTCTCTAATTTTGAATTACAGTCTATGTGGGCTTATTTGTTTAAAGAACTTTACATGGACTCTGAGGTTCTGTTAGGTGCTTGGGAAAGTGAAGTAAAGGAAAGTGCTCATTTGATTTTGTTGGAAGCAGACCTTGGTCTTTGTGGTGATTTTAACGCAGAAAATTTTGGAGAGGATTTAAAGTTTGTTTTATTGTAGCCTAACAAATTCATCCAGAATTTTGCTTATGAGATTTTTGGTCTGCTGCCTATAAGATATTTTTTTCTTTTTTGATTCAAGTCTAGAAGAAATATACCATGAATGTTAAACCACACAGTCAGTTTTTACCCTTCTTTTTCATATGTCTTCCTTAATTTTTACCCCTCTGTTTGTAGACGTTCTTAGCATTAGAGGAGGATTGCCACATGGATGGTTGTCGTTGGAGAATAATTTGGTAAACTGTAGAGAGGGATTGAAGTGTTGGGCAGAAAACCTGGAAAACTTAGGTTTGTTTGGATTTTTTGAAGGTGCGAGAGAAAGGATAGAAGAAAAAATAGAAAGAAAAACAGGATGGAAAATAAGGGCTTGTTTGTTTATAGTTTTTGAAACTGTTTTTTGTTCTGAAAACAAGGAAAGCGAGGAAAACATAGAGAACATGGTTCCTTAGTTTTTGTTAAAGAAAAACATCGAGAACACCATAGTTGTGAAGCGCCTTTGCGCGAGAGTGACATGACTCCCTGCTCTAACACGCCTTGCAGGGTGGGTCACGGCGCCTTCAAGAGGTGCGGTTCGGGCGTGCAGGTGCTGCCTCCGCCGGGATCGGGTTCAAAGGCGCGCTTTTCTACTTCCCTGCTTCTTCTTCTTCTTCATCGGAAGACAACTCAGCCCTCATCAGATTTTTCTTATCAGAAAAATGTTAATTTTTTTGCCGAAATAAAAATAGAAAAATGCCCTAATTAGGGTTGGAAGGAGGTTGTAACTGAGAGAACAAGAACAGAGGAAAAAAAAAGCCCAGATTAGGGGCTGAAAGTAGTTCGGAAGGAAGAAAAAGAGAAAAAAATTAGGGCTGAAAGTATTTGCGAGAAGAAGAAGAAGAAGAAAAAAAAGAATTAGGGCTAATTCGGTTGAAAGTGATCGTGAGAAGGAGAAGAGGAAGAAGAAGGGGAGAAGAAGAAGAGGATCGTGTTCATACCTATACTGGAGCCACGATCTTTTTGTGGTGGAGCCACTTTCCGCTTTATATTTGTAATTCATAAATAATTAATTAAAATTGTCAAAGATGGAGGCTCCAATTGTCAAAGATGGAGGCTTCAAATTGTCAAAAATTTGGCCACCAACCCTCCATTTTTTCTTCTTTGTTAGGTAGCCTAATTTTGGCTACATCCCTCTTATTTTTGCTATAAATAGAGATGTTGTGTAGAGAGGAATATCATCCCACATCATCCTACACATCTCTAAAATGGAAGAGAGAAAGGGAGTAGGGTGAAGGAAGAGAGTTGAAGTGAGAGAGAAAATTGAGAGAAATTTTCTTGGAGTGTTGTAAACACTATAATTTTTCTCCTTTAGTGAAGATCTGCGACAACTTGGAGTGGAGTAGGCAAGTTTGTGTGAACCAGCGTAAATATTGTGTCGCTTGATTTACTTATTCATACTCCTCTCATATATCTGGAAGATAGGGAATTGTGTTATTTTCCCAACAACTGGTATCAGAGCTTTGGTTATAGGGACTAGGATATTCTTAGTATGCTCTGTGGTTGCAGCATTGACTGACCTTCCACATCAGAAAAGAATATTTCTTGAGCCTTATTTTTTCTGTCAATTTTCAGGCGAGGTTACTATTAACATAAATAGTGAATTTTGTGAGTAGTGAAATTTTGTCGGCGGTTCCGGTTTGTCTGACTAATACACGGAGGTTCGCTTGAATAGTCAGAAACGATTTGGAGGTTCCTGATTCGAGAGGGAGCGATGGCGGGCTCTCATGTGGAGGAAGGTGGCGAGCAAGTCCGGGGTAAGGACTCTGGTCCTTCTACACGGGGTAGGAAGGACAAGTCTCGTGATGCCATTTCTAGCTTTGAGGGACGATTCGTCAGGCTAGAGTTGGGTGTGGCAGACACCAAGAAGGGGATGGACTTTTTGGAGCAAAGCATGGGAGAAGGCTAGTGTGGAGGATCTCGAGTGCCAGGATCAGAGACCTTGAGAGGGGATGCAAAGCTCGTCGATTCATGCGGTGTGCACGAGGGGAGTTCGTGACTTTTCAAGACAATTCTTGGGTATGCTCGCTAACTTGGAGTCGGTGGAAGTCGACCCGAGCATGAAGAGAAGGCTGAGCGAGGTGGCCATTTATAAGACAGCATTGTCGGCTCGGGTTATGGCCACTCACGAGGCACGAGGGTGGGGTGCGAAAGCCGCTGCGTTCGGTGGGAAGCGAGGATGCCATGGCGGAGTTCTTGAGATCCTTGATGGATTACAAGGAAGCATGTCTTCCTAATGACGAGGGGCTCGAGGGTTAGCCACGGCTCGGGTGGGGGAAGAGGTGTCCCCGGGGTTGGAAAGATGGCTGCGGCACGGATGGGGAAAAGGGTGTCAGTAGTACTTCCGGGCACAGGAAGTGCTTCACATGCGATGATCCTCATTTGACGAAGGAATGTCCTAAGAGGAAAGCACTCGAGTACCCTTATCGAAAAGTGAGAAGGCGATGGAGGATGCACGCTGGGCCCGTCACGGATGATAGCGCCCTCGAGTCATGCTCGAGCTGTCAGATAGTTGTTTGTACTACGGTGGCTTGGACTCGGGGGTATTTTAAGGAGTTTGGTGGCTCGCTTTCCTGCGGCGGGTTATCGAGTCTGGGGTGAGGACACGAGATATGCGATCCATTAGGGGCTAGAGATGCAGTTGGAGTGCAGGTGAGGATGGGCCGTTCCACACAGGATGGTAGTCTTTGGCACAGGGGATCGGTGGTGGTTCCCCAGTTGGTATAGTTGAGAGATGAGATCCTAAGGGAGTTCCATTGCTCTTGATTTTGCAGTGCATCCAGGTGGCATGAAGATGTGCGATCTCGTCGTCGGTCTTTGTTGGAGCGAAATGAAGGGCACGTTAGGGACTGTGCGGAGATGTCTCACGTGTCGACAAGTCGAAATTTGAACCAGAGGCCGACGGGGCTTCTCCGGTTTTGGGTAGTAGAATGGAAGTGGGAGCATGTCACGTGGACTTTGTGACCGGCTTGCCACGGACATCGTAGGGCGTAGCGGTGTGGGTTATTGTGAGGCTAGACTCACCCAGTCGGCACACATTTACATTGGTAGCAGATGACGCTTCACATTTGGGAGTTCGACGGGTTGTATATCGGAAATTGTCGAGTTATATGGAGTGTCGATCACATCATATCGGATCGGGATCCCCAGATTCCGCGGCTCGATTTTGGAGTTTCGGAGGGGCCGTAGGGACCACCGGATGAGGATGAGCATGATGTTTCATCCGTGAAGCGAGCCAGACGGTCAAGGGCCCATCCGGGTTTTGGAGGACATCTTTGGCGGCATCGTCACGAGACGAGGTGGCTAAGATGAGCACTTGCCCTTGAGTTCATTCTGACAACGGTTATCGAGCGGAGTATACGAGATGGCATACATGAGGCTTTGTATGGGAGGCCATGTAGATCTTCTGTTTGTTGGATGGAGGTGGGAGAGAGACCTCACGGGTCGGTTGTTCGGGGACACCTCGAGAAGGTGGATTGGATCACGGGCGAAGCGGCACGGTGGGCCGGCGGGGCAAAGCCCGGTCGGCTCACGGCGCATGAGGACACCGAGTTCTGTGTGAGAGGCGAGATGGGATTGGTGATGTCGGGTATGTCACCAGTATGTCGTTGAGCGACGGGGGCATGTTATTTGAACAGAGACGGATGGGGCGCTTGAGAGGCGAGGAACTTCCGGACAGAGGAGTTCCTACCAACCGGCTAGAGAAAATTCGCGAGGATGAGATGTCGTAGTAGGGCCTTAGTGCTGTGCGCGGAGACATGCACTAAGTAAGTGGTGCATAGTGATTGAGATTGCTTTGGAGGTATCACGCCTCGTAATGAGTCTTGGCCGATAATGGCGTATGAGTAGCGCACGGGCACGAAGCCTTAGCATGAGCTTAGCTCTTAAACAATATTAGAGACACCCTTGTGGAGGCAAGAGGTGAGCGTAATGCACGGGCGGTGTGCAGGCCTTGGTGGCTTTATCTGTGGAAACATCTTGAGAGAGACCGTGAGATATGGACCTTGACGTGGAAGAACGGAGTTGCTCAAGCGGTTGGGTGCTCGGAGGAATTAGCGCAGAGTCAGTAAGCGAGCGAGGCAATTTGTTATAGAGCGGGCGCGAGTCGATAGCAGCGCGGGGAGAACATGAGATGTGCGAGCAAGAGCGTGTCGAAGATGCAGCGAGGGGTTAAATTGGGTCGGTGCCTTGCAAGATCTAGGCATTTGACATGTGATGGAGCGACTATAAGAAAGTGAGGGCGATCCGTGAAAGGATTGATCGTGAGAAGGATGGTGCAACTTACGGGTTAGGCCTTGCACACGTGGTAGAAAAAGTAGGCGTGTGACAGTTGGTATCACAGGGTAGGCACGGTTGCACATCGGTTGGCGCTACCACCGAGTTTGTCAAGTGTGCACGCAGTATTCCATGTCTCCATGCTCCAGAAGTACACCCCGGATCCGACTCGTGGTGGATTGGGGAGAGCTTGTGGTTGATGCGGATGAGACAGCCGGAGGGACGGTCACGTATCATGGGCCGATCCGAGCGGGTTTTGCAGCGGTAAGGCGTGAAATTTGGTGAAGGTGTTGTGGCGACGCAGTAGTGGAGGAGGTTACATGGGGCTAGCGATGACACCATTCGTACTGACTACCCTTCTTGTTCGAAGAAGGCCGGATATTGCGGCGGTGGGAGGCTGTTAGCGGTACATAAATAATCAGGGCAAGTTACATTGGGAGGCGGTGAATGGATCCCTTATATATCTCTGATTATTACGGATAAGCACTTTGTTTTGAGTGGAATCTGATACTAACGAGTGTTGGTAGATGCGGTTGCCGGAAATGTTGACATCGAGAAGGAGCATAGGGTGTATGCATGCTCTAGAATGCTGCGGGTGAGTTGGGGTTCTCAATTACAGAAGATAGTTGCTCTCTCCTGTTGAAGCCGGGAAATAATACCGCTACATTACGAAGCCGGCAAAGGCCAGTGACCATTGATAAGGCGAAGTTGTTGACTTCGATTGGCACGAATAGTATCAAGATCGGGGAGGGACTCTTTGCATTGATCAGGTGTGTGAGCAGTTGAAATCGGTCTTGAGAGTGGGAGATTGTCAAAGATGGAGGCTCCGATTGTCAGATGGGCTTCAGGATTGTAAAATTTGGCCATGACCCTCCGTTTTTTCTTCGCTTGTTAGGTAGCACAATTTTGGTACATCCACTCTTATTTTGTAGAGAGGTTGTGTGAGAGAAAATCATCCCACAAATCCCCTTCACACATCCTCGCATCTCTAAATGGAAGAGAGAAAGGGAGTAGGGTGAAGGAAGAGAGTTGAAGTGAGAGAAAATTGAGGCAATTTTCTTGGAGTGTGCCAAACTTTCTTATAATTTTTCTCCTTTTAGTGAAAGATCTGCGCGGCCGTGGAGTAGGCGAGTTTGTCTTAGAATACGTAAATATTGATATTGTCGACTTGGTTGCTTATTCATACTCCTCTCATATATCTGGAAGATAGGGAATTGTGTTATTTTCCCAACAAAAAATATATTTATATATTTATTTGCTTAATCTATTTTTATATTATCCACTTATGATAATTTGAATGAGAAATTTTACTTATTTATCTAGTTAGTTATTTATTTATAATAAATTATTTATTTATAAATAAATAATAATAAATTCTTTATTCATAAATAAATAATAATAAATTCTTTATTTTTAAATAAGTAAATAATTTTTCTACTTTTAAATAAATAATAATGAATGATCTGTTATAAATAATTAATAAAAGTTATCTATTTGTATATAAACAAGCATTTATCTAATTATATATAAATAATAATGAATTATCTGTTGTGTTAATAATAAATCTCTTTCTATTATTGTTATAGAATTGAATATACTATAGAGATTAAGCCTTACATAAAAAGCCCATGTAAGGTGCGCCCTTCAGCTCGAGACTCTAGAAGTGTATTTGTGCCTTAGTGCGTCTGCTGCAACTATGGAGAGAACCTGAAACATTAAATTTAGAGAAGAACAATGTTCGAGAGGAAACGCCAAAATAGTGTTAACATGTTTTCAAAAAATTTCTCAATGTGATTTTCAAAAGCAGGGAACCAAGCAGGCCCACTAGCTTCTGAGTTTGAGCTCGCTAAGTTTTTCTCTTCACTTTTCCCTAGTTTTCTTTAGAATGAGGAGTTTTGAGATGTGTAATAAAACATGAATGGAAAAATAGGACGGAAAATAAACTACAACTTTGAGCCAACTAAGTTCTTCTCTTCCTTTTTTCTTGGTTTCTTTAGAGCGGGAGTTTTCAAGATGTGTAATTTTCCTTGTACCTTTCATCATATTTTCTTTGCTTTCTGATTTTCACTATACCCAAATAAGATGAATTGATTTTCCTATTAATTTTTTTATCCTCTCTCAGATTTTGAGGTCTAACATAGGCTAAACAAATTCTGAGCTGGTGAATTAAGAGCTTTGGAATTTGGTTGTGTGAGCGACTTTGGGACCTTTCTTTTGGAGCCTATGAACACTTGTGGTATGAGCCTGGCTTGCAAAATAGAAACCTCTAAAGCTTCAGTAGCATGAGAGCCTCGAGTTGAAATGTTGTATGTGAAACATATTTAGAAGTTAATGGAATTGATCAGAGTGTTGAAAAATCCTACAGCTCGCTCTTGAGATGAAAGGGGGTAATGGCCGGTTTGGAAGAAATTGTTCGAGATTTTTGCAGAACAGTTAGGAGGCAAGTTGAGGGGAGTGATTGTTGAGAGAAGTAGAGTTGTTTCTTCATGAATCCGTGTTGGACCGCTTGGTTTGGAGAACTTGCTTCAGGGCATGGAGGTTTGTTGCAAGAGAGAGCTATATGGAAGACTGTCTCGAAGCTAGGAGGAAAGAAGGAATCTGAGGCTAGAACAACGTTCTAATGGAGTAGGTTGTTTTTTATTGTGTTCGGTGTTGAATTAGGGGGCAAAGAGGTTCAACCTGGTCTTTCCCAAGGGAAGGGGTCTATTAGGAGGTTGGGAAACATTGATAAACAAACTAAGATCCTTAGGAGTAGGGTGTTTTGTTATCTTTGGGGGGAAACAAAAGTCTAGCCCCTGTATAACAAGAGAAAAAACCGTCATACGCTTAAGTTGCAAAAGTGCATTTTGGAAGAGCAAGGGATGCAGTGTGGCTTCAACTTAGAGATTGTGAGATGGATTCCTTGGAGCGTTTGGAAGCCCATTTTATGATAGGAAGGTGGTCAAGTGGGGAGAACTCTTTTGAAGACTGTGGCAGTTTTAGAAGATGGGGTGTGCGGGGAACTCTAAGAGTGTCGTAGTTGTCTAGAGAGGTTTTTTTGTTGGATTTGAATGATAAAAAAGGAGTGGAGAGGATGTTTCAAGGGGAGATTGTTTGCCCTAGAAAAATGGGGGCCGGAGGTGGGTTTTTTGAAGGCTGGTTGTGTGACAAAGGAAGGTTGGGATAGGGTGGTTGGATTGCCTCTACATTTGTAGGGAAGAGAAATTCTGAGGAAAATAAGGGAGAGCTATGGTGGTTTTATTAGGGTAGATAATTCCACATTGCGTTGCTCTTCCCTTCTTGGAGCATGTTTATTGGTTAAGACTAGAGTAACAGCCTTGCCGAGCTCTCTGCAATTACTAGTAGGATCACGTTGTTACGAGCTTTAGCTATGGTGGGAAGTTCCGGCGAGTGTGTTAGTGGTAGTGCCAAAAGTTAGACTATATGAGGGAGGGGCGTTGTTTTTCGGTAGTGAGGCTGAGGACGTTGGACCACACACAATAAGAAGTGTGGGAGAGATAGTCTCGAAGACGCATGTTGAAAGGACTAGCAGTCCACTTGTTTCTACAATGATCATTGGTTCGTGAAGTGTGAGGTCACGAGGCTTTGATGTAGAAAAAGATGTCGGAGGGATGAAAGGGAAAGAGAAAATGGGGGAGAATGGATTGGGTTTGATCGACTTAGGGTTCAAGAGGGGGTTACTTTGATCTATGTAGGATGATGTAGGCTGGGCTGCCGAGGTGGTTAGTGTGGGAGATGAATTTGATGGGCTTGAGCCTGTGAGGCTCGAGAGTGTTAAACATAGGGCCCCTTTGGGTGCTAGATGGGAGCCCCTATGGAGCCACTTTCAGGCTAGGAGCCGAGTCTGCGATGGTTGGGCTGAGTCCCCTTTGAAGATTTAGATGCTCCAACCCATGGATCCCCTTTAAAGGCAGTCCGGGGAGAGGGGGAGGATGACTTTTTCAGCCATACGAGGAAGAGCTCTTCTCCTTTGGAAGGTGCACCAAGGCAACGGTTGGGGAGGAACATTGACGACATGGCATTCGACGTTTCGATGGATTCGATCCCAGGTAAATTACTGCTCCAATTTACTCTTCGGGGATGCGAGGGATTTCTTCAGCTTCTACTCCTTTTTGTGGGGATTTGGTGGTTTGGGTTTTGAAGGGTGATGAGAAAGGGAGCATTGAAGATGTGAAAGAAGGGCTTTGTGTTAATTTGTTGAGGATGGTGATGAATGATGGGGTCGAGGCATTTTTTGAGGAAGAGGGGCAGATTGTGTTAAGGCAAGTAGAGGGAAGGAAGGTTTTGTTGAGGAGGGGGTTCCTTTGTTTTCGAGAAGTGGGGCAGAGGAGACCGAATCTTGGCTTTTGGGAAGCTTTGCTAGATTCTCGTATTGGTTAGGGTTGTTGACGAAAGGTTTTGAGGAAGAGATTTTGCACTTTCTAAGAAGGATGAATGATAAAATATCTTAGCATGAAAGGGGCTTGGTTTTGGAAAGCCTTAGCCCTAAGGCTACGTTGTTTAATCCCGAAATGGGGAGGTTAGAATGACTGTAAAGGAAAGCAAGTCAAAGAGGGGATGGAGGAAGCA
The DNA here is from genome assembly GCA_016808115.1 of Tetrastigma voinierianum. Taxonomy (NCBI): domain Eukaryota; kingdom Viridiplantae; phylum Streptophyta; class Magnoliopsida; order Vitales; family Vitaceae; genus Tetrastigma; species Tetrastigma voinierianum. The sequence goes on from JAEQBH010000283.1 coordinate 52,925, forward strand.
AAGGGTTGTTAATGAAGATCAGAATTGTGTCTTGGAATGTGAGGGGGGTTAATGAAAAGAATAAAAGGGTGATCATAAGGGCTTTTATCAAAGCTCAAAAAGCGGATTTGGTTTACGTACGAAACAAAGCTTCATGAGATGTTAGATGTTATGATTTGAAGCTTGGGAGAGGGTCGGTGTACTTAGTGAAGGGCTCTAAATGCTTGAGGAACAGTAGGTGGGATTGTGGCTTTTCAGAACAACAGAGTTCTCCATTTGGTTGAGGCTGAGGAGGGCAGTTTTTCGATTTCTTGTCGTCGAAATCAAGGCGATAATTTATTACGGTGTTTCACTTCGTGTGCTCGCCCTATTGCAAAAGAAGGAAAGGGAGGGGTTTGGACTGTTTGGGCAATTAGGGCTCAGGAATGATCCTCGTGGTTGGTGATTTATGAATTCTAATGTACAACTCACTAAGGAAGGAGAATTATTCGAAGATCCCGAGAGATACAGGAGACTGGTTGGGAAATTGAATTAGCTTTTAGTAACGCATCGGGATATTGCTTATTCAGTAAGTGTTTTGAGCATATCCTATGCTATTTGAAAGAAGACCCTGAATGTGAAATATTGTATAAGAAGCATGAACATACTGGGACCAGTGCTTCCAGATGCAAGTCAAGGTGATCTACATGCTGAAGATAGGAGATCCACCTTAAGATATTGTCTTTGTTGGAGGAAATTTGATCTCATGGAAGAGTAATAAGCAAAATGTCATTCTCGCTGCCTAGCCGCTAATGGGAAGATAGAGCCATGACATATCAGACACAGACATGATATCAAGTGGGGCTTATCGATGGAAGTAGGCATCAAAAATTCACTATCAATGAAGCTTTGGTGTGATAACCAAGCTGCAATGTGATGCATCACCAAAGGAAAAAGTGCTAGAAAAACAAAATAGTAGCTGAAATAACTCTAGGAATCACTCCTAGAAACCCTAGGTTTCACTCCAAGGGCTCTTTGCATCACACAAAGACACTAGTAATTGCTGGAAATTTCTTTAATTCATTCATTGATTAACCAAGACTAAGTACAACTATATATATATAGGTGATTCTAAGGACTTATCACGCTTGGAATTACCATCTAGTAAATGAACTTGAAACTAACAACTTTGACTTGACTTCTAGGACCTCATAAATACTATTGGAAAATGACAATCATAGAAAATCACAACCCATGGAAAATCACAACCCTTGGAAAATCACAACCATTGGAAAATGACAACCAACCCATTATATAAGATCCCAACTAGGCCCTTTATCATCAAAAGAGTGCTAAATTAAGGCTTGAGTTTTGGAGCCCTTGCATTTGTTGTAAACTTTCAAAGGTGGCTGCCGCTTGTGTCCATCACAATGCATATAGCATCTCACCCGGTATTTCATGAACGGACCAAACATATTGAGATAGATTATCATTTTGTCCGTGAGAAGATCTAGTAGGGGTTTATATCTATAGGATATGTAAAGACTGGAGAACAATTAGGAGATATTTTCAAAAAACCTTTGAGTGGGGATCAAATTAGTTATCTTTGTAACAAGTTGGGTATGATCAACATCTATGCTCCAACATGAGGGGGATTGTTATAGTATTATGGAATTAGAAATTAGTTGGGAAAAGGAAACATTTATTCAAGTAGGGTTAGGAAACCTCATATTCTTTCCTATTTGATTTGAGATTGTCTTGTATATAAATGGTAGGTGTACATGATAAGCATATGTTCTTTTCATTCGGGGTTCAAATTGATCCCAAGTTAGTATGCCTAGAGCTGGTGCTAGAAATGTAGGGGGTGAAGAAAAGGAAGTGTGAAGATCAAAGCATACAAACACAACTTTCTGCAAATCTTTTGGGGAGGAATCCTGGTTGAGGGGAGGAAAGGCTTGAAAGTCATGCCTCCTCCTCCTCCTCAGGCGAGGGGAGGAAAGGCTTGGTTTGCTTTTGAAGCGAAATCGTTCAACATAGAGGTAGAAGAGACGGTGAAAGGCTTGAAAGGATGCATCTGGGAGAGAAGAAAAGGCTTTACTTCATGGATCAGATTCGGATTGCTGAGCTTATCTTGTTTGTTGCTGGGTCTAGAAGACTAGTGCTGTGGCTTCGTCGACAACTGGGCCGCTTCAAGAGGGGGGAAGGAGTTACATAAATGGAAACAAAGTTCAAAACAAGGCTGGGCTCTTATTCAGGTGCTTAGTAAGGATCTGGGAAAAAGCTATAACCCATCGTTCTTGAAGGAAAGGCTGGGTCGGGGTGGAAGATCCTCTCCGACAAACTCCAGCCAGCTAGGTATCCTACAGCAGCAGAGCTCGAAGGGGGAGAGATGCGAGGAAGCTCGCAAAAAAGGAGGAGATGAGCGAGAAGATAGGTAGGGAGGAGACGAAGGGGATGAGGTCTTCGGAGCCTCTCCCTAAACTGTTGAAGCCAAGGACTGCCAGATCTTTCGCAGAGGTCTTCAAAGTCGGAAAGAAGACTAGGGGAGATGGTGTCTATGTTGAGGTAAGGGAAGAAGAGGTGCGGGAAAGGCTTGGAACAATCGGGGGAAATGCTCGTGGGCAGCGTCCTTCTTCGAACCCAAAGGCAGATTTTCATGGTGGCAAGGTCGATCACAAAGTTGGCTTGTTAAAGAACCTTTCTATGATGAAATGGGTAGGGCCTGCTCGTGGAGTTCGAGAACAAGGAGGAGGTGGAACGTGGTTCTGTTCGAAGAAGACTGGGTGGTGGTGGTAACCCGTATCTAAGAAATCGGGGGTCATAAGATCTGTATGAACTCGAGCAAGGGGATTTAGAGAGGAGAAAAGGGTGTTAAGGTGTGGCTCAAAGACATTTTTTGTGTCGGGAAAATTCTAGAAAAATCGTGGATGTTGTGGTGGTTACACATGGACGAAGATATGATGATGCTTTCCGAAAGGTTCGCAAGGATTCTCGTGAGAATGTCGCTTAAGGTAGGTGTTTAAAGTAGTGTTTTCGCTTTCACGTGGATGGGAGATCTCCCCTTTTCTGGAGGCTGGACCGAGTTCAAAGAAGAAGAGTGGATTTTACCATAAGGGAAGACGTTGAAAAGGCACGCATTGTAGCGTGGATGCGACGATGTAAAAAGCAGATGCAACAAGTGCAGTGGGAGACGTGATTAAGAAGTCTCATGTCTTGTTAGATCGCACTAAAAAGATGGTCTCAGTCTGCGGCATGCAGGAGAAACTGACCATGTCAAGCAAGTAGTTCTTCTAAGCGTGCTTTCGACAAGAGTTCGGTAGATGGAGCTACGGCCCCGGCCCCCATGCCCGACCCCGCCATGTGGTTCGTCTTTAGTGTAAGACCCAAAGGGGCCTCTTCCTTTGAGGTCTCTTTCTAATACCCAAGGGGAGAGGGACCTCTATAGCTCAATGGAGGGCCCACGAGGAGTGTACTGTTTTGGGAGTGGATTAGGAGTTTTCCAAAACCAAGCCCTATGGGATTATTGTTAGACTCCACGTAGCTCGGCTGTCCCAGAAGTGCACCTCTCTGTGAGGATCGCCTTTCGATGATGCTGGATTTTCTGAGAAGAGATCGGGACTTGCCTCTTCCAAGGGATGCAAACCCAAAAACAAATGGCAAGTACGACTAATGAAAGGCCGCAACGAAGAAGGCTTGAACAAGGTCAGATCCGTTCTTTTGGACAAGTTTGAGGCCTCCACTCCTACTGCTGACTTCCCTTCTTCCCTTTATGTTTTTGGCCTGCCCCTCTTTCAAAGGGGGCTTTTTTGTTCTGGGGTTGAAATGTTTTGGGAGAAGAGGAGGTATTTTTAAGCCACCGATAATCAGGATGTGAGTGATGAAACTGAGGAGGTTTCAACGATGAAGGATAGATGGTGGGCTTTGCGCAAGAAGAGGAGGTGACCTCGTTAGTAGTGGAAGGATATGAAAGGTGGGAGGATAGTATGTTGGTAAAAGTCAGTGAGTTCTTGGGGTTTTCGACAATGGGTTATGAACCTCAGATCATTGATTTAATGCGGAAGCTTCTGGCTAACCAGAATAAAGGGTCGAAAGTGGGGCAAACACCAGTGTCTAGGTGTGAGCATGAATTGAAAAAGCTGGAGTGCACCATTAACTACGGTGGGCAAAGTAGTGGAAGAGGTGCAAACAGAGACAGGGGGAACCTTTTGTTGAAGTCTGGATGAAGATGAAGATCTTATTTTGGAATGTGTGAGGGGTGAATAATCTAGAGAAGAGAAAAGTCATTAAGCAATTTATTAGGGACCAAAAGGCTAATTTGGTTTGTCTCCGGGAGACGAAAGTTCAAGATGATGATTCCTTAGACCTGGCTCACTGCAGCCTAGTTGCCGGGAGACTCTGGTATCGGGGCCCCATTGATGCAATTAGGACTATAGGGGGTATTCTGCTGTTTTGGGATAAGAGAATCCTAGAGTTAATTGATAAGGTGATTGGGGAGTTCTCCATTTCTTGTTTGTTCAGGAATGTGGAAGATGGGTTCCAATGGAGTTTCATAGGGCCCATGGCCTTATCAGGCATTTGGAGGAAAGTTTAGAGGAGTTAGGGACTAAGAGGTGCCTATGACAGATCGTGCGTATAGGGTGATTTAATGTTACCACTTTCCCTTGTGAGAGTAACAGAGGGGGGTAGAGTTACCTTGGCAATGCGCCGTCTTAATCAAGTCACGCGACCTAGGGTCGAGGATATGCCGCGCGTGGAGGCCCATTCAACGGAGCAAAGATGTAAATGGGTGCGATGTCTACAGATTGATAGGTCTTTAGTTTCTAGGACTGAAAGTTACTTCAATAGGGTGATTCAATGTACGCCTTATACCGGTCTCGCACTACTTCCCATCTCTTTGTGACTCCGAGGAGGTATTAGATCAAAGCCTATCCCCTTTCTGCTGCTGAGACCATGTGGTCAAGTCCAAGGCTTTAAGGATCTTCTAAGAGGGTGGTATCGGGTTTGCTTTAGGGGTTCCCGCTAGTTACATTATATTGTTACAGCCTGGAAGGCATCCCTGAAACCCTGAATAAGGAGGTTTTCGCAATGTGGGGACTAAGAAGGCTAAGGCCTTACATACAGTAAACTTTCCTGGGACAATCTGAGAAGGAGGGAGCTTTCCCAGTGGAGTCCAAGGAGAGTTAAAGCCAGGGATGATTACAAAGAATGGACACTCTTGGAGGAGGTTTCTTGGAGGCAAAAGTCCAGAGAATTGTGCTTGAAAGAGGGAGATAGGAACACAGGGTTCTTTCACAAAATGGTCAACTCTCATAGAAGGAGAAATGCAATAACAAGTTGAGAGTGAATGGGAGCTGGCTCATAGAAGACACTGCCATTCAGAAAGGAGTTGTCGACACTTTCAAGAGCCTGCTGTCTGATTCGGGGGAATGGCACCCATCGTTCCCTGACATCCCTTTGGTTGTTATTGGAAATGAGGATTCTAACAGATTAAAGGACTAGTTTTCAGAAGATGAAGTGCTGGCTAGCAGCTATCTCAAGCCTGAATGGGTGAAAAGGCCATATATCGATGGTTTCTATCATGTTTCGTCCTAAGTCGAGTTTCAGAAAGATGAGGTAATGAAATTCTTCAAAGAATTCTATGAGCAAAAGAAGTTTGTGAGGAGCTTGAACGCAATTTTTGTGGTGATGATTCCTAAAAAGGGAGTAGTAGAGGATATCAGAGACTACAGACCCATTAGTCTACTAGGAGGCTTGTATAAGATCCTAGCTAAGGTGTTACAATGTGTCGGTATGGTTATTGATAAAGTGATCTCCCTTTTCAAAATGCTCACAAGGGAGATAATTTACATGAATATAGTTTATCGTTCACTTACAAACCAACCCTCCATCATTCCTTCTCAGCATCGAGTCCACTACCTCAGGCTTGTATAAGATCTTAGCTAAGGTGTTGGCTAATAGGTTGAGAAGGGTTATTGACAAAGTGGTCTCCCCTTCTCAAAATGATTTTGTTGAAGGGAGATAAATCTTAGATGCAACTTTAATAGCTAATGAGGTAGTGGACTCGATGCTGAGAAGGAATGATGGAGGGTTGGTTTGTAAGTTGGACATTGAAAAGGCTTATGACCATGTAAATTGGGATTTTGTAATTGAGGTTATGAGGAGAATGGGATTTTGGCACATATGGCCGACTTGGATCTATTGGTGTATTTCTACTGCGTCATTTTCAATTTTAATTAATGGCACCCTTGTTGGATTTTTTCGAAGTTCGAGGGGTTTACGTTAAGGCACTCCCTTCCTTTATCTCTTTGTCTTTTTGTGGGCATGGACATCTTAAGTCGCTTTCTTGATTAACAAGGCTAAAGTAATTTTTCGACCGGGCCGGAAGTCAGGAATTAGAGAGAGGAGGAGGAGGACTGCTATACTTCATTTGTCAGGAGGCCGATGATACCTTGTCGCTCTGAGCAAGGCTGAAGGTCCACTGCTTGACCCATCTGGGGTGGTGGATTCCGATGTGGTTCGAGGCCCCTGGCTTGAGAAACAATTTGATAAAGTGAGATCTTCCCCGCAAGGGGAGGGGGAGCTGAATATGGAGGCCTCGCGGCTAAGCCGATGCAAGGTCAGCTCCTCCCTTTCACGTGCATTGGGGCCTCCCTCTCGGCTCGCATGTCAACCGTGATATGGGACCCTCCAATATATTTCTAAAGGGGGAAGGGTTACCCTTATTCCTAGCACTTTGTCAAGTCTTCCTATATACTTCATGTCACTCTTTCGGATCCTAAGTCTGGTGTGTAAGAGGCTAGAAAAAATTAAGAGGGACTTTTTATGGGGCGGAGGCAATCTGGATTAAAAGCCTCATCTGGTAAAATGGGCCATTGTTTGTACAGACAAAAAGAAAGGTGGCTTAAAAGCTGGGAGGCCTACACAAGCTAAACAAGGCATTATTTGGAAAGTGGAATCGTGTTTCGCTAATGAGAGGAATGCTTTGTGGAGGGAGACCATCAAATGCAAAGCTTTTTCTGGTTGTAGGCACAGGGGGTCGGTGTTCTGGGGAGAATGTAGAAAATTTCGGGACTGGGTTATGGAAAGAAATTAGAAAGATCGGGGACTCTCCTTGATAATGCCAAGTTTCAGATTGGAGATGGCAATAGAGTCAGATTTTGGAAGGATTTATGGTGTGGCGAGGAGGCTCTGTGTAGGTCTTTTCCGACTTTGTTTAGCCTTGCTGTAAATAAAGAGGTCAGTGGGTTAGGAGGCCTGGGACAACAAGTAAGAGGATGGAGCCTTGGTTTTATAGACTCTTTAATGATTGGGAATTGATGGAGGTGGAGAATTTCTTGCATGCTAATCGGCCTATGAGAGTTATTTCAAACAAGGAAGACAGGCTGATTTTGAAAGGGAACAGAATGAACACTTATTCCGTTCAACTGATGTATGAGGCGTTGAACCGCCATGTCTCTTTGCCTTTGCCTTTTCTTGTCCTTTCCATTTGGAACCCCTTGGTTCCTCTAAAGGTGGGCTTTTTTTTCTTGGAAGGCAACTCAAAGTGGGCTACTGATCAACTCAAAAGAAGAGGAAGACCCTTAGCCAACAGATGCTACCTCTGTGAGAATGAGGAGGAAACTATAGAGCATCTCTTTGTGCATTGTCAGCTGGCTCGTTTGCTTTGGGAGATTATTCTGGCCATTGTTGGTATTGAGTGGGTATCTCCTTTTTCTGTTAGACAGATACTTTTGTCTTGGCAAGGAGCTCGGGTGGGAAAGAAACGTAAGAAAGTGTGGAAGGCAACACCCCTTTGCTCTTGGACAAATTTCTGGCGTGAAGATATAAAGTGGTCTTTTGACAAGATGTTTTTCAAGATAGGCTGAAGAGATATTCTTGATCTAATCTTGGTCTTGGTCTAATGTATATTGTGGTTGTAGGACGTACCCTGCTGGATTTTTTTTTAAACTAGATGGGGTATAGTTGATTTTTGGATGGTGGGCTTTCTTGAGCTGTTAGCTCCCTCATTGTCTCTTACTCTTGTATAAATCCCTGGTATACTTTCTTTGACAGCCTTTTGTATTCTTTTTGTGATTAATACATATTGCTTTTTACCCATAAAAAAAAAAGAAAAAAAAAGGTAGTTTGTGATCAATAATATACACAAATTTCTCTTCAATAATCTTTAAATACAGGATTCAACTTGATTGAAACATGTTGAAGATTTGTTTGTTCTATCCCACATTGGGAGAAATCTAACTCTAACGACCAACAACCAAATTATTATGAATCCCCAAATTTAGCCACTAAATTAAGACTTAAAATTAATATGCAGATCCACATGGGAAGTGCAATCATGAATATCAACATTCTGAATTTTTGTTAACGTTTAAGGTCACTAAATTCATTTTCTTCAAATCTTTTTAAGGCTCCTTTAAACCTCAAAAAAGGGGGAAAGCATGAAGGAATAACTTTTTTTTTTGGAGATCATAAGGAAGTTCTAATGAGCCTAGTATTTCCATTATATTAGTTGTGATAATGCCTGTATATCATTCTGCTGGTTCTGTATGAAACTTGGGTTGTTTAATACACCCCATATTGGGCATGGAAAGTGGTTCCATAAATTCAATTTGCTTGATGAATGTAAACGATTTTAATTTCATTGGGGTTTCACTTAAAAATTTACCAAAATTCTCAGTCTTACAAAATGTACTGAACATTAACATTTAATATATAGAATTCAATTCTGTCTCCCTTTTCCTCAAAAAACAAAACAACTCCTTGTTCTCAAACTTTGTATCTTTACACAATTTCCTGTCTTAAACATTTGTTTTCTTTAATCCTACATTTTAAAAGAAAGTTGATATAACCATTTATAAATAATACCCGTCAAATAAATATTAGACAATTTTAGCTTTAAATTATTTTCTTCTGTCTAAATCTCGTCCTTTTCTAGTATGCCTTTCGGGATTTAGTTTTGTTGTCTTGGATGCAATTTTGTTCTCTGTAATCATTCTCCTTTCTTCTCCTATCCCCTTCTTGTTTTTCATCTTCATATCCATTCTTGCTTGATTGTTTCTACTAGCATTTGTTAGTGTTGCTTGAACTTAACTTTTGATACTGTTTTTTTATGAGTTGATGTTTTTGTCTGTGTTAAAAAGCATGATAATCATATTGAACCCAACTTCTACAAGCTTGAAGACAGAAAACAGAAGCCAACGTGGTATAAGAGTATGGTTTTTGACAGAAGTTATGAGTTTGAGCCACCTCTTTGCAATTTACGTGTTTGTTCCCCATTTGCATGTTAGAAAGTCCAGAAATAACTACTTGCATTTGTTTGTTTCTCTTTTCATGTGCGGGTATGGGCTGTACATGAGGGAGGGTGTCAAGAAGCATGATATTGATATTGGATCCAACTCTTACAAGATTAGCCTTCAGGAAAATTCTAGAATCTGTGTCATACATAGTACCAATTTCTTTCAATTCAATTCTAGCCCTTTCTTACTTTCAATGTAAGTTTTTTTGTTTCATGACTTTAATTTAGAAAAGCTTGTGTAATCAGATTTTTTTCTTGTCTTACTCTCAGAAATTGTATAAGACTACTTTATGTCTGGCATATCAAAGCTTTGGGGTCGTGTACAGTGACTTAAGCATATCACCGATTTATGTTTACTAGAACACATTCTCAGGGAGGTTGAGACTTCATGAGAACAATGATGAAATTCTTGGGGTACTTTCTTTGGTTTTCTGGACTTTGACTCTTATCCCTCTCTGCAAGTACATTATATTTGTATTAGGAGCAGATGACAATGGTGAAGGTGCTCCCAAAGACTCGGATAAACCTTCTATCAACTTTTTGTATACAGAATTAGATTTGGATCTCCTTTTGAATTTCTTATAGAGTCACCTTGCTGCAGGTGGAACATTTGCTCTGTATTCATTACTCTGTCGGCATGCAAAGGTGGGTCTTTTAAGCACTTTCCACGCATCAGATGACAATGCATCTTTTTACAACTCTGGACCATCTTTGAAGGAGACAAGAATCAATTTTACTTGAACACCTTGAGAAGCATTGACTTCTCAGATTGTTCCACACATGTGCTTCTGGGGACTGGCATGGTTATTGGTGATGGTGTCCTCACCCCATCGATGTCGGGTAATTTTTTCGTTTTAATTATCCAAGGTTGCATGGATTGCATTTGAATTCTCCTAGAGACTAAGAATTAGAAGCATGATAAAAAAGAATTCATAATTTACCATCCATCAGATTGTTTGGTGTTGTTTTCAGTAGAACCATCAAATAAGATTCAAAAGCTTTGGTGATTTATATTATCTCAGAATTAAGTGCAAAATGTTAATCAGCTTTCCTATTACTAAACTGCGTGGTTGATTTATTTCTTTTTGTTGGAGTGATTGCTTTCCATGACAATTAATGAGTTGTGATATTGTTTTGTTTTGTTTTGTTTTTTTTTATCAATTTGCTAATTTATTTCTGTTTATTTTTGGTTATTACAGTCCTTTCTGCAGTTAATGGTGTTAAAGTCAAGATTCCAAGTCTACATGAGAGTAAGTGAAATTAGCATTTTGCTTCTTATTATGTGGGATAATATGGTTTGAATTTTAATCTTTATCAGATTAAGGGTACTGGTTCAATGATTTCTTTTGTAGTTAAACATATACGTCATAAAACTATAACCACGTAGAGTGATCATGACACTTTGATGAAAATTATAATAAAATTTCCTGCATTTTGGACCAGAATCAGTGTTTTTCTATTTTTCTATTGGTTTACACTAGTGTAGCAGTGCTTTATCAGTATTATTTAATTGTCGTTTCTTACGTGCAGATTATACTGTATTCATTGCTTGTGTGATTTTGATGGGACTGTTTGCCCTTCAGCACTATGGGACACATAGGGTTGGCTTTCTTTTTGCTCCCATCCTGATTGCTTGGCTGTTAAGCATCAGTGGGGTTGGAATTTACAACATAATACACTGGAATCCTCACATTGTCAGTGCTCTGTCACCATATTATGCATATAATTTTTTCAAGGAGACTGGAAAAGATGGATGGAAATCTCTTGGAGGCATTGTCCTTTGCATTACTGGTTTGTTGGTTTCTCCTGCTAAGTTTATTCTTGAGTAAGATTTTCTCCTGAATTAGTGAAAGATCAAATCTTCTTCCTTCAGGTGCAGAGGCCATGTTTGCGGATCTTGGCCATTTCTCTCAGCTATCTATCAGGGTAAGGTTTTTTTCATCAATCCTTGCAATTTGCTAATGAGTTTAAAACGAATAAGTGACTTCAAAGTGCCTGCCTATAATCTTTCCCATTCTTTTATTTTTATCTTTTGATATAAAAACCAAGATATATTAATCTGGGCAAAACAACATAACAAGGATGGAAAATCCGTCCCATGACATACGTGCATAAAAACCTCCCCTTTACAAGGATGGGACTCCCTTATGCTATAAATGTGGGGGCATGGTCATTATGCGGTTGTGTATGCTAGTAAAGGTTTACACTTTTGTGTTGAAGAACCAAAATCCAAGCCGGAGAGTTACTTGAAGGAAGAAGAAACCTATGATGAAGGTGAGTTTAGTGAAGAATGTGATTATTATGATGGTATGATAGAAGGGCATAGTCTTGTTGTGCGGCCTTTATAGGTTGTGAAGGGAGAAGAAGATTGGCGACATACTAGCATCTTCCAAACACGTGTGTCTTGCTAAGGGAGGTTATGCACCACGATCATTGATGGAGGTAGCAGTTTGAACATAGCTTCACAAGAACTTGTTGATAAGCTAAACCTTTTGACAGAGAGGCATCCAAATCCATTTTGAGTAGCATGGTTTAACAACACTTCTATCTTGGTAAGTTGTCGTTGTCTGGTAACATTCCTTTTTGGTAAGGACTTTGAAGAGTTTGTATGGTATGAGGTATTACCAATAAAAGTAAGTCATATTTTACTTGGAAGGCCTTGGCTTTTTGATAGAAGAGTTCAACATGATGGGTATAAAAACATACATGATGTATAAGAAAATTCTTTCCTCCAATGAAGGAAATTCCACTAGTTGAGCAACTAGAAGAAAAATTAGTACCCGCTAAACTAGAAGAGCTATCAAATACTCATATTGAAAAGCAAGTCAAAGTTATTAAGAAAGAAATTGTTAATGATGAATTTAGAATACAAGTGATAGAACCAAACCTAGATCAACTAGAAAAGATCCTAAAGAAGTTGCAGAAACTTTGGAAGACATGATACTTGACTTTCCTAGCCAAAACATTATCATGAGTAGTGACAAACTTGAAGAGACTACTAAATTATTGTTGAATATCAGAAATTTAATAATCTTGTTCTTCCATAAGACAATTTACAAAAAGCATATGATAAGCAACTTTCTACAAATTTTTTGAAGACGCATAATTATTTTGAGAGCTATCCACTTGTTTTACAATGTTGGAATTTTAAAATTTGGCAATTGCCTTGCATGAAATTAAACAAGATTAAGAGATAAGGATGTCCTATCTTATCATGGCAAAGAAGCAATGAAGAAAGAAAGGATGGAAGGCATTGTTCAGGATTGCAATTGTGGGAAATCACTAAAACTCGAGGACGAGTTTTTTCCACGTCAGGGAGTTTGATGCAGATGGAGTTGTAAGATGTACATAAAAAAAAAGAGAATTTTTATTAGTTGCAATTAGAGTCAAATTATGATTATTAGTTCAATTAGAGTCAAATTATGATTCTTTGTTGATTTCAAATCAGGGTTTCAATCATATTGTGTTATTAGAATTTTAGTACATTTAGTATTTCTTAGAGAAGTCTATAAATAAGGTTAATTGATGTAAGTCAAAAACAGAATTGGTTCAGTAATAATATTTCATCTATTTGCAATCTTTGCAACTTTCAATGGTGAGACTCCATTGACTTTCTAGGTGAGATTCTTAGAAGACTATTAGAATTAGGAAATACTAATTGAGAACAAGAGAAAACTGAAATTCTTATTCCAATGAATAATCATGAAAATTACACAACATAGGTCTTTATATAGGCTTATTAGAAGAATTCTAAAAGGAAACAATCTCTAGAGTGCTAAGAAAAAGAATCCTACCAATATTAGGAAATGAATAATATAATATAATATAATTTAACATCCCCTCAAACTCACGATGCGGCTGCTATAAGCATCTAGAGTTTGCTAACTAGAAAACAAAAATGGAAAATAGAATGTGACTTGGTAAAAGAATCTGCAAGGTGCAACGAAGAAGAAAAATAAGGCAAAGAAATGGGGCCATGGTTGAGATGATGACGTGTAAGGTGACAATCAATTGGCACCTTGGTAAAAACAATTGTAGCTTGAGATTGCGGAGAGAAACAATGGCAAAAAAAAAAAAAAAAGAGTCCAAATGTCGAAAATGCAGAAACAAATCCGAAGGTCGAAATCGTCGAAAGGCCAATTGTTGATACCAAATTGTAGAGAAAAACAATTGCAAAAGAAGGGAATTCAAATGCCGAAAACGCAGAAACAAATCTGGAGGGTGAAATCGCCGAAACACCAATTGTACAATCACAAAAAAAAAAAAAAAAAATTGTGCAATTACCGAAAAAAAAAAGAGAATTTATGGGGCTCCACACCAAACCCCGGGCAGGGCGCAGTAGCTGGGAGCACTGCCCCCTGCAACCCCTAACCAACTCACCCCGTAGTTGGATTCGCGAAAGTTGTGTTTAAGATTAAATTTATTTTCTTGAAACCTCGCTCTGATACTATATTAGAATTAGGAAACCCCAATTAGGAACAAGAGAAAAATGAAATTCTTATTCTAATGAATAATCATGAAAATTACATAACAAAAGTCTTTATATAGGCTTAGAAGAATCCTAAAAGGAAACAAACTCTAGAGTGCTAAGAAAAAGAATCCTAAAAGAATAGGAAATAAATAATATAATATAATTTAACAAAGACCTTAGTGAGATTCTAAGGTTTCTACTTATCCCCCTTCAGGTATATTATTTCTATTTTTATTATCTAATTTTCCCTATCACAACTCTTATATATATATATATATAAATTTAGTTTTTCCCTTGTTTCTTTTCCCTAAACCCTAAATTATAAAAATCCTTCTTCACCTACCTCGCGTGTAGACAACATTTCTAGGGTTGTCCTACATCAAATATACAAGGAATTCCATGAATTGAGCATTTAAGAATCAAGTGCAGGAAAGTGATATTCAACTTGTAGTATGTTATAAAGCTTGAGATGGTAGTTTGCACACACATATACTATAGACAATGTTTATCAACTAGCCCTCAAAATAGAAGAAGCCCTCTAGGTTTAAGTTTCTAGCTGTCTAAGTTCACAAATGGGGAGTACTTTCTCTAACAAGAAAGCAGGTAACCTTTAACCACATAAAGCTTCGAACTTCTAGTCATTCAAATGGTGAGGGCAATAATCAACGAACTTCAAATTTGGTTAATGAAGGTAGTAATAAGGGCAAATTTTCAATGAATGGAGATAGAAAAGCTGACATGACTCCTCTATGCTTTAAGTGCTTTGGTATGGTCATTATGTTGCTGTATACCTAGCAAAGGTTTACTCATTTGTGTTTGTTGAGTATCATGGGATATTCCATAGAATATCTTGTGGTTTGAGTCTTTCCTTTCTTGTGTATTATTTTCTTTTCTTTTGTACTTTATACTGTTACCTTTTGGTGTCTTCTTTTTGTATATAAATATGTAGGGCCTATACTGTATTATCCATTCATTTAATAAGAAAAGTAGAACCTTTTCTTCTATCCTTTCACATGGTATCAGAGCTATGAAAGGCTAGGGTTAGGGTTTTGCCGTGTTTTTCACTCTCAAGATGCCATTTAGTGGTCAGGCTCACTGTCGCTCCAATCTTGTCATAGACACCCGAAAGCCTCTGGCCACTATCAGCCCCTCTCACCGGCACTTTTCCGCCTACAACCCCGTCGCCTCAGGGACACCCCACCCGCCTTGACTCGCTGCTTCGACCATCCATCGCAGGCAAGAACTTTGACAAATCGACCCCACACGTCGTCATTACGTGTCCTTATTCTGCTAGCTTATCCCCCCACGTGCCTACGCGGATCAGTGCGTGACCAACCTCCCACAAGAATCCTCCCACTCGCCTCTCCCGATAGACCTTTCTAGCTCCCTGGCTCTTCCATCTAAAGCCTCCATCCGAAAGTTCTTTTGTCTTCTAAGAACCCTCTTCCTCGAGTTTCTGGCCTGCTCGCCTTTTCCAACAACCCAACACCCTCCACAAGCTTCTCTCACCTTTAGGAACTGTGTTTTGCCCTAGTGCTCTTGTTCTCTTGATGATTCAAATGATTTTGTTGGTTTTTCACTTCTATTGCTATCCAAAGGAGCATATCCACAATTTCCTGAGTTATTCTACGCCTAACGCAGTAGCAAGAGTACCTTCACCTTTACTCGTAGCCACCAGATCCATTTATCTGTTGCCTGCACTGCATTACCTCATTGTTTTACACACTCCTCATCAAGCTTGTCCATGGATTCGATTGAGCCTCGATAATCTCTGGTAATAAGGATATTTTTTCCTCCTCGCCATTACATTACCTTTACCCATGATTACTTTAGCTAATAGAATTTAAACCATGGCTAGCTGAATTAGTTCGCATGCCTCTTCCTTATCCCTTTACTATCAGCCCTTATGTTCCTAATTTTCTTTAACTGACATCAATGTTAATTTGACCTGAAAAGTTTGATTACTCTTTTCGATAACTTCATACGTGACCTGAGTACTGGGATGACTACTGCAAAGGACGTGAGTTTCAGGGTCTCTTTCATCCTAGCTCGCCTTCATCTTCCACCGCTTGCACTTTCATAGATATTCCTCTCCTTATTCACAGCCGCCTTAGTCATTCGAACATTTTCAAGTTTTGGAAAATGGTTCCTCGTTTATCTCGCTTGTCCCGAATTGAGTGTAAGTCGTGTCACCAAACATACTGCATGTCCATCTCTGTGCTTCATCACTAATGCTCAGTCCTTCATGATCTGAGTTTACCTGGGCTTGAGCCACTTTGCTACTTTTATAGATGATTATTCTATCAGACTCTTGGCTATTTTTAAGGAAACTCTGAATGAGTTATTCTCTATTTTCTAAGTTCCATGCCAAGTTCGAACTCAATTTAATGCCAACTGTGATCCTACGGCGATAATGCTATGAATATCTTTCTGCACTCATTATCTTCCTTATGTTCACACATTCTTCATCGCTGCTTGCGGCTTATAATTCTTTCAATAGAATGGAGTGGCCGAATGAATCTATTTAGCTGAAACCGCCTACTTCCTACTCCATAAGGTTCCTCAACATTTTGGGGGATGCCACTGTACCGCCTTGTTATTTGATTAATCGTATGCCATCATCCCTCATTATTAATCAGATTCATTCTTTTCCTAACCAACCTTTCTTTTGCCTTCCCCCTCGTGTCTTTGGTTGTATCTGTTTTGTCCATATTCTTACTCCTAGACAAGACAAGCTCTTAACTAAAGCCATGAAGTGCGTCTTCCTCGGTTATTGTTGACTTCAACGAGGTTATCGCTGCTACTCTCTTGATACACATTAATACTTTGTCTTTGCCGATATCACATTTTTTGAGAACTCTTCTATGTTCCTTACCACCTGACCTCACAGTTCTGATGTCCTGTTTCTACCCGTTCTTTATCTCTTTCCGGATACCTCATTTGTACCTCTGGCTACTCCACCTCGACCATTTCAAGTTTATACTCGTCACCCGCGTACTGACTTCGAGCCTCCGATTGACTCATCTCCTATGGCGCCTTCCTCCACGACGCCGTTCTTGCCATCTCCTGATGATCTTCCCATTGCTATTCAGAAAGGTACTCGTTCTTCTCGTAACCCTCATAATTTTTATAATTTCTTGACTTATTACCGGTTATCTTCACTATATTCTGCTTTTATTTTCACCCTGTCTTCTATTTCTCTTCTTGAAATTGTGCATGAGGCCCTCTCTCATCCGGTCTGGAAACATGTAATGATTGAGGAAATGGTTACTCTCCATTTTACTATCACATGGGACCTAGTCACCTTACTTGCCGACAAGTCTTCTGTTAGTTGTTGTTGGGTTTATACAGTTAAGATTGGTTTGGATGGACAGGTGGACCATCTTAAGGCTCGTTTAGTTGCCAAGGGTGTATACTCAGATATATGGCTCCGACTACTATGACACATTTTCTCCTGTTGCCAAGATGACTTTCGTTCGTCTTCTCCTATCTATGTCTACTATGAGATCTTGGTCCTTGTATTAGTTGAACATCATGAATACCTTTTTCCATAGCATTCTCCCAGAGGACGTATATATGGAGCAACAACTTGGTTTTGTTGCTCAGGGGGAGTATGGTTTGGTATGTAAGCTATGCCATTCCCTATATGGCCTAAAGCACCCTCCTCGAGCTTGGTTTGGCCGATTTAGCTCCGTGGTATGACTCAGAATTCATCAGACCATTCTGTTTTCAATCATCAATTTAAATGGCAATTCTCGATGATTGAAGTTTCATTTCCTAACTTGTGCGAAAGGTTTGGATGGAGACATACATACCCCATATTTGTCAAAAGAACTCAACCAATTATCTACATAAATATGATCATAGATTCATAAATACTAGGATCTCTCCTATTAAATTGACAACTGTAGGACCATTTAAGGGCATATTCTCACAACCCACTCTTCATAAACAAATTCATAAAGAAAATCAATCTATCAAAGTACACCCAGATTAGAAATGGTTGGATACCCAAGTTCTAAAAATATTGATACCCTCAGCCGATCACCATTGAGGAATAATCTAACAAGCCCTAAACGTACATGACCAAAATTCCCCAATTTTGTCCCTACCATGTGATCATACTTCACTTTGTACATATCATAAAAAGTCAAAGTCATTTTCCCACAAGGGCCAAGAAAATGAAAAGAAAAAGAAAATATGAACTAAAGAAAAGAGACCCATAAAACTCAAAAAAAGAACCCAGTAGTTCATATGAATAAACTAATCAATTGGTCAGGGAAGGAATAGAACGAATGAGAGATGCATAAATGCATATTGATTGAGGACGACTACAAATTGCCTCGTATTTTAAGCAGTAGAACAAGAGAAAATCAGCTTCAGAGATCAAAGCTGAATGGGAAGGCTTACTATTGCCCTTTAAAGAACGACGTCAACTTATGATGGCTAATCACTCGAAGAAGAGATGAGGACAAATGGTCATCGTAGTGTTAAAGAAAAGAGCAAACGAGAGGAAAAACAGAGAGTTAGGATTTAGAAACCAATAAGAGATCTAGGGTTTTTAGGGTTGTTTATATAGTGAGGGTATAAATGTAATTTAATAAATAATAATATAATAAAGTTTGATTAAGCTTGAGAGCAGCTCGAGTCGGATATTGTTGTACTCGAACTCAATTTGGCTAGCTACTCAAGCTTGAGCTAGACTCGATTAACTCCGAGTCGAATTTGAGTATTCTACTAGTTGATCTCGAGTGGCTCATGAGTAGCTTGACTCGTTTACACCCTTGGTGAGGAATAGGGTCTGTTGAGAATCATATGATATTCTTAGGATTTTCTCTAGTTTATCTCCTTCATTTCTTTTACATTATTTTCCTTCCTTTTGTACTTTATTTGTTTCCTTTTTGTGTCTTCCTGATGTATATAAATAGGTAGGACCTATATTATATTTTACACATCCATTCAATAAAGAAAAATGCTCTTTTCTTCCCTCCTTTCACATGATGTTAGAGCCATGGAAGGTTCGAGTTAGGGTTTTGCCTTGTTCTCAATTCCGGCAAACCACTTAGTGGTTGTGTCTCATTCCGGCCACCCCACCTTCGCCCCGTGTGATGCTCCGTGAACCCCTCCACCGTCATACCTTTTATCATTCGAAATATTCTCCTATGAACTTTTCCAAAGAATCGCCTTCCATATCCTACGACAACCCCACCATTGGGTTCATCGTTGCCTGATCTACAAGCCGATAGAAACCCCGGCGACAAACAGTCTCTCACGCGCCTTCATGTGCAACCTTCCATTTGTAGTAGCCATCACGAGCCGGCGCATGGGTGGCGTGTGACGGCATGTCACTAACTTTCCGACGACCTCCTTCTACCAACTAGGTCATCAACCGCCGACGGTCACTCCTAGCACCTCGGTTTCCCCATTTGAGGCCTGCATATGTGCCTTTTTCCATTTTTCTCTTCGACAACCTCTTGAAACCCTAGGCTTTTGCAGTTCCGTGGCTTTCTTTTGCTTTTCCCGATGATTGACACCCTCCATAGGCATCCCTCACCTTCGGCAGTTGGGTTTTTCCATGGTACTCTTGTCCTTTTTTGATGATTTTGTTGATTTTTCACCATTATAGTTGACAAAACTTCGAGCTTTTCTTTGTATCTGTCTAGAAATCCTATGATAACTATGAGTAGACTAAAGGGAAGTGACAACTATAAATCTTGGGTCAACTCTGTCAAATTAAGGTTTACTGGAAATGGTTGTGAAGACCATCTGATCTCCACAGAGTCTAGTGTTGCTGAAAATAAGCGTTCTCAGTGGCGGAAATAGTACGCTTTACTCCGTAACATTCTTTAGCAATCCATAGAGTCCAAAACCATCGACAACCTTGGGGATTATCAGACTTGTCAACCTCTTTGGACCTAGGCAAAGAATCTATATACTAATGATTTTCAATGCCTCTACCGAGTCATCTCCTATGTTGATAGTTTGGAGCAGTCTGGTATGGAATTATCTTCCTTTGTTGTGTGAATGTCTGCACTAAAAAATTAGCTCTTATCTATCATGCCCAAAACTATCGATGCCAAGACCTACTTGTCCAACATGGATCAAATCTTTATGATTCCCACTCTTATTAAACTTGGCACAAAGTTTGACAACATCCGCGAACAGATCCTCACTGGCTCCGCCATCCCAACCTTTGATGACATTTTTGCTCGGTTACTACACTATTCATCCATTGCAACTCAATCTCGGCGCTCTAAGGTTCCCATAGACACTTCGATGATGCTTTCTCAATCTCACCCTCGCGGTAATTCCCAGAGTGTTCGTGGTGGCAACCGAGGCAGAGGACAACGCCCTTATTGTACCTACTGTAATCGATCAGGTCACATTTGAGATCGGTGTTATCAATTACATGGTCGTCCATCTCACACTGCTCATGTGGCCCAGTATTCTAAACTGCCTCCACTTGAGGTTCAACCTCCGCCTTCGCCTCCGCCTTAGGGAGTGACTCTAACGCTTGATGAATACGAGGAGTTTCTTCGCCTCACTCACGCAGCCAAATCTGCTTCCATTGCTTCTGTTGCCTAGACCGGTAATGCCTTTACCTATCTTACACACTCTCTTGGTCCATGGATTCTCGATTCTGATGCATATGATCATCTTTCTGGTAATAATGATATCTTCTCCTCCCTTACTATCACTTCACCCCTACCTATGATTACTTTGGCTAATGGGACTCGACCCATGGCTAAAGGAATCAGTTCTGCACATCCCTTTCCCTCTTTACCTCTTGCTTCTGTTTTCTATGTTCTTGATTCTCCATTTAATCTTATCTCTATCAACAAATTAATCCATGACCTTAATTGTTCGATTACCTTTTCTCATTCTTCTGTTACCTTTTAGGACCAAAGTACAGGGAGGACAATTAACATATAAGTCTCAAGGCCTTTTTCAACTCAGCTCGACTCCATCTTCCACTATTTGCACTTCAACGGATTCATCTCTTCTCGTCCACAGTCGTCTCGGTCATCCCAACCCAAGCTCCGGAAGATGGTTTCCTGCTTTTCCAGCTTATCTTCACTAGAGTGTGAGTCATGTTAGCTTGGGAAACATACTCGTGTTTCGTTCCCTAAGCGCTTAAATTCTTGGACCAAGTCTCCTTTTGAGCTCATCCACACTGATGTTTGGTGCCCTTCCCGAACTGCGTCTACTTTAGGTTTTTGGTATTTTTTACATTTATTGATGATTTTCCCGTTGTACTTGGCTATTTTTAATGAAGAGTCGAGCTGGACTATTTTCCATATTCCAGAAGTTCTTTGTTGAGATCCGTAATCAATTTAACACTTCTATCCACATCTTATACAGTGATAATGCCTTGGAATACCTCTTTGCACCTTTCTCTTCCTTTTCATCCTCATCAATCTTCTTGTGCTTACACTCAACAAAATAGGGTGGCTGAGTGCAAGAATCATCACTTGGTTGAGACAGCTTGCACTCTTCTCCTCCAACATGCAGTTCCTCAACGTTTTTGGGGGGATGCTATCTTAATCACATGCTATTTGATCAATTGCATACCCTCTTTTGTACTGAGTGATCAGGTTCCTCATTCTCTTCTCTTTCGTGATCAACCTCTTTTTTGTCTTCCTCCGCGTGTTTTCAGGTGCACTTGTTTTGTCCACTTCCTCGCTCCCGGCCAAGATAAACTTTCCGCTAAGGCCACGAAGTGCATCTTTCTTGGTTATTCCCGCCTTTAAC
Source organism: Tetrastigma voinierianum (assembly GCA_016808115.1). Classification (NCBI taxonomy): domain Eukaryota; kingdom Viridiplantae; phylum Streptophyta; class Magnoliopsida; order Vitales; family Vitaceae; genus Tetrastigma; species Tetrastigma voinierianum. The sequence goes on from JAEQBH010000283.1 coordinate 74,401, forward strand.
GTGGTTCTCAATTATACTCTCCTGATACACATTGATACTTCGTTTCCGTTGATGTCACATTTTTTGATTAGTTTTCTATCTTCCCTACCCCACCTCCTTCTAGTTCCGAGGTCTTATCTCTACCTCTCATCTTTCCCATTCCACCATCCGAGTCCTTTACTCCAACTCACTCCCTTACAGTTTATATGCGTCACCACGCATCGACACCTGCCTTTGGCCGATTCATCTCCTATGGTGCCCTCTTCCACGACGCAGGTCTAGCCGTCTCCCCCTGATCTTCTCATTCCCTTTCGGAAAGGTACTTGTTCATCTCGTAACCATCATTCTATTTATAATTTCCTCACTTATCACCGCTTATCTTCACCATATTCTGCTTTTATTTCCACCTTGTAAATTGTCACTGTCCAATTCCAGTTTCCATCCGAGTTCCAACAGCAAAGGAAGCACAATGTACATTCATTTCACTATCGGCAGAGCTTTGGATGAATCTGCTAGCTTCAAAGTAAAGGTTCTGTCCATCTCTACAACTCCAATCTCTTATTGTTTCAACACTTGCTGGAAATATTTGTCATACAATATAAATTTGAGATGGTAAATGTCTTGTCATGGTGATACTATTACATTCCAGCTGGTAGTTGCTAAGGTATTTATTAATTTGATTGAGTGACTATGACCTGAATATATTTATAGATATTATATTTGCACGATTTATCCACTTATTTATAGTGAGATTTATTCTCATTGTGATGACTAGAGATTTCGTTCATCTGGTGTATCAACTGTTATCATTAACTAAGATATTATGATTATTATGTATTTATTATTCATAATTTTTAGATTCAGAACTTCAGTCGTGAAACAGTAATCACATGGCTTGACGTTGAAAATTTTGGCTCCAATCGAACCGGAATTTTTACCTTGCCTTTAAAATTATAAATAAGCTAGATTAGTTTTGCAATGAGGAACTAAGTTTATTTTGATTGAAGTCAAAGCATAAAGCAGAGGGTAATTTATTTGTAATCTCTAAAATTCTCAGGGTGGCAGAACTCCATGACACCTATAAATAGGGTACAACTGTTTTAGAAGAGTTGTCATTAATAGGTGGAGAAAGGAAGAGATCATGATAAAAGCATATCTGATGGTTTATATCCTCTGTTTGATTTCTCATGCTGCTAAACTTTGTTGCTAAGTATCTGTGAGCTAAACTAACATTTTTACCTTAACCCTTTTATCTGCATCCAAGAATTGGTTATAGAAATATTTCAGTTGGATATTCCATGATTCCATGTTTTGTCCATCCAGAGGTTATATTTTGGCCTGTCTTTATCATTGCAACTCTTGCAACAGTGGTTGGAAGTCAGGCTGTTACTTCTGCCACTTTCTCTATCATCAGCCAGTGTAGGGCTTTGAGCTGCTTCCCACGAGTTAGGATAGTACATACATCAGGCCACCATGGGCAGATTTACATACCTGAGGTGAACTGGATTTTGATGTTATTGTGCCTTTCTGTTGTCATAGGCTTCAGGGATACTGACATGATAGGCACTGCTTATGGTACATACTCCCATCTCTGTCTCTCTGTCTCTCTTCAGGGATACTGACATGATAAGAACCCAAAACGGTTTAGAAATCTGATAATATGCGCTTTTTTTTTCCTTGTGAGTGTTACATTCTCTGTCAAATTAGCATTTTGACATGTTTGTCATTTTCTACCAGGACTTGCTGTGATAATTGTAATGTTAATGACCTCCTGCTTGATGTTTTTGTACTGAGCATGGTTTGAAACGAACGATTTTGGCAGCAATTGCATTTGTGATAATTTTTGGATCTCTAGAGTTTCTCTACTTTTCTGCATGCATAGCCAAAGTCCACAAAGGAGGCTGGGTTCCTCTTGTTCTCTCCCTGATAGTTTTATTTGTTATGTGCATCTGGCACTATGGGACTTTGAAGAAACATTCTTTTGAGTTGCAGAACAAAGTATGCCTGGATACGCTCCTAGCACTAGGCCCAAACCTATAACAATCAGGTTCATTGTGGCATTTGCCTAGTGTAATTCCAAGTGAATTGAAGGCCCCGCCTAATGTTTGCTCACTTTGTGACCAACTTTCCTGCCTTCCACGAGGTCCTCATATTTGTGACTATTCAGCTACTTACAGTTCCAAAAGTTCCGGCTGAGGAGCAAGTCCTTGTCAGCCGAGTTGGCTCTCCAGAATTTCGTCTCTTTCGTTGCATTTTTAGGTATGGTTTCAGAGACGCAAGGAAGGATACTTATGCCTTTGAGAACCATGTGCTAAATTCTGTGGCAGAGTTTTTGAAGGGAAGTAGTGATGGTTGTGTTGAGCCATCAAGCCAGCTGGTGGATGCAGTTATCAGGCAACCAGAGAATGGAGCTGTTGCATCTGGGCCAAGCCGAAGGAAAGTGCGATTTTCAGGTGTGGGATTCAACAAGGAAGTGGAGGAACTTGAGACAGCAAGGGAAGCTGGACTGGCATACATGATGGGTAATACCTGTGTCTTGGCAAATGAAGCATCTTCATACTTGAAGAAGTTTGTAATCAACATTGTATATGGGTTCTTGAGACGAAACTCTCGCCGTCCAGCAACTTCACTTGGGGTACCACATACCTCTCTAATTGAAGTTGGAATGGTTTATCGGGTCTAACATCATCATCATCATCATCATATGGCAAAATTATTGGGCAGAGGTTGTTCTTCCTTTGCAACTAGGGAAGATGGATGGACTAGCAGTGGACTGGTCTGGTTTGGTTTCTTTCAGGCAGAGGTTGTTCCTGTGAATTTTGAAGGTGTGATTTCTTGTGGGTATTAATGCCCGTGGTGGAAAAGATCTTAGGAAAATTCTTAGAAGACAAAAGTAGGAGAGGCATCTCATCTCGTCTCGTCTTATAGTGAAAATTGATGACAAAGAACAGGGTTATATAGCAAGAACACTACACTGACTGCAATTAATTTCTCATGTGCATGTTTCTTTGTTTTGTAGAGATGACAGTTTCAAGAGCTAGGAGGAACACAAACTTGAGCTATTTATTATGAAATTCTCATTTTGAAACTGAGCCCTACTCCAACCAGAAAGGGGAAAGGAGATATGCCCTTGCCCATTGTCATCTCGATTCCTTACCAATAGAAATGAAGTTTTATGAAACCATCGATATAATACTCAATTCCAAAGTTAAAGTTGAGTTGACAGTTGACACTACTACTATCACATGGGGGAGATGGCGGGATTCTTTCCACTTCCCCGGCTCAATCAAGTGCCACAAAAAACAATTTTATTTTACTTTATTTGAAATGAAGGTTGTGGTTAAACCAAATTTCATGTCCAAAAGTAGTTTGATATTTCTAATCGTTTATTTTGTTGTTATTTGATTAAAAGGATTTTTTTTTGACAATAGAACATTTTAGTTGCAATGGAGTAAATTGTTTTTATTAGGACTTGAGTTCAGGACTCTTTGTTTTTATGTTCTATTTTTTTGAAACTTTAAGTGTTTTGAAACACGAGATAGACATGATGAAAATTAAAATGATTTTTGAAAACTATTTCATTTATATTTAGTTTTTATTATTTTCTTATAAAATATAACAATTTCTATTACAGTATACATTTAATTATTTGAAATGATTTTCTTGAGAATCAAATAGCATATATAAATATGTAAAGAAGGTTAAATTCGCATGTAAAGAAGATTATGTATGTCATTCCGGTAATGCACTTATAAAAAAAGAAAAGGAAAACATCCTATGCCACAACGATTATAAAAAATGTCTTCGATCTCTGAGGGTTTCTCATCACTTCAAGCCCAATGTTAAAGAAAATAAAAGCGAAAAAAATGGGGAAAATATTACTTTTTAAAATTATTTTAATTAAATTGGAATCTTTTTTTCTATATCCGCCATATATTTTAATAGAAATGTTCAATTAACTCGGTAAATCCTCGTTAATTAGGAAAAGATATGCTCAACCCCCCCACCCAAATTCAATTGGGTTTTTATGCTCTAAATTAACCCAGAAAGTTGAAAGCACCATTCCTCAAAACAAAGCGAATTACTATGCATTTCTAGAGAAGTTTGATGAGAAAGGGCTGCACTACAAGTGAAAAAACACATCCAATTCTGACAATCGATATGCCAAATTAAGCTATATAATAATACCCCAAATAAAATTACGATAATATGCAGAAAAAATGGATCGACTTATGGAGAAAGGAGTGTGTTCCTTCTTCAATTGTAAAAAACAAATTACAATCTCTCAAACTGAAACAATGCCCTTTACACACTGATTTTCACCAATCCGAAAAATTCCCATACGAAAAATCAAGAATAAACAACATATATGAAAATATATATATATATATATATATATATATATATATATAGTATATATATATATATATATATATATATATATATATATATATAAAACAGAACATGTATGAATAAACATTCCTTTTTTTTATCCTCCCACAACCAATATACACAATCAAGAATCAGGGAAAATCCCTGAATATTACTCAAACAAATATACCCAAGATGCTGAATTAAACATTGGCTGAGTTATCTGGCTGTTTGTGGGTTGGTGAAGAAAAAGCTTCAACGCCGCCTGGTGGTGGAGTGGGCACGCCAAAGACTTGGGCAGTGGTGAACGCCTCCTTTCTGCCTTTGTGTTTTCCAATGATGGATTTTATCACATATGGGTTTTGGCATTGTGTGATAGGAGTCAATTGAGACTCGGTTGATGGAGTCGGTGAGGACTCAATACATGGGACATGGTGAGTCGCATCTCATTCCATAAGACGAATTCCATTATAGGTTTGTACATAATCTGACGGGACGTGTTTTTGTGACATGACCATTGCATGCTGCACTCAAAGTGACTAGCCATACAGAGAATACTTATCGAGCATTGCTCACCTCGTCATGGAACCCCATTCAAAATAGTGGAGGTGTAGGGACGATGTTTACTCGAGGCCACCATCAGAAAGAAGTCGTGGCTATGGCTTTGTTCTTACTTTTATAAAATATATTAGAACAAACTATTTTGATATATATTTTTGTGTAGGTATTGTAATTAAACTCTTAAGGACTATGGTATTATAGCCCTGTGCATTATGTTTGAGTATGGATAAATGGACCCTATGTGGTCATTTTTACTCGTCGATGAACCCGAAGAGGTCATAATATGATATTTGGCCCCGGATGGGCCATGCTATTATCTGTTGTACAGGTTATATTTTTAGGTAGAGCTCCCTGCACAAAGGAGACTTTGTCCGATTTTTGTTAAATTATGAGTCTCGATAAAGGGGACCCAATAGTGTGGTATCGGGTTCACGACATCATGAGTTTCCGGGGTTAACGGTTGGTCAGCGGACCCCGGGTTTTGGGAATATTTCTTCAGGTCAACAAGCTTTGGAAATCGACAAGGCTTCCCATATAATTGCCTCATAAGTGCCATCTATATGCTCGCCTGGTAACTATTGTTGTAGGCAAATTCTACTGGGGTAAGTCTTTCTTTCCGGCTACCCTTGAAATCAGAATGCAGCATTAACGTGGCATGTCCTCTAAAATCTGGATGATCCTCTCTGATTGACCGTCCGTTTGAGGATGAAAAGCAGTGCTCATCATCAATCGTGTCCTCATGGCTCGCTGGAAACTCTCTAAAATGAGTCATGAAGCCTGGGATCTGCGTCTGATAGATACTAGTACCCCATGCGATCGGACGATCTCAGCACACATCATGACCTATAGAGATTCCTCACAGAGTGAAGGTCATCGCCTGACGAAATGTCTTGACAACACGTCAAGCGGAGTCCTGATCACTTATGTACTCATACGCTCAGACGTGCGAAGTGGTCCTAAATCCATCGTGAGACGTCGAAGAATAAAATCTCCAACGTGTTTCTTCATCCCACTCCAGTAATATTGGTGACGAATATCATGGTAAATCTTCGTGCCACTTGGGTGCACAACAAAATGAGAACAATGGAACTCCCTAAGGATCTCCTCTCTTAGATCTGCCGACTAAGGAACCATAACCTATCACTATCTTAGGAATACTACCATCACATGTGAATAGCCGGCCTTCGTCGCCTACATGGACCAGTACTGATCACGATGGATAATATCTATGTCTTGTCCTTTGAACTCGATCACTCTGCTCAGTAGGGAAAGTGTAGCCACTAAACTCTTCAAAGTACCCTGAGTTTGACCCCTGTAGCACAACCTGAACTATCCCACAGCCTCGAGCAACTACCACTCGGGAAACCACGCGCGGCCTCCTTGACTTCTAGGCGGGTGCATCATCCACCACATTTACCTTACAGGGATGGTAATGTAAAGTGAAGTCATAGTCCTCCAAATATTCCATCCACTTGCGTTGTCTCATGTTAAGGTCCGCGTATGAATGCCCGGACCCTTGGCCAGTGCAAATACCTCGAACTAATCACCATATAGATGGTGGTGCCAAGCCTTGAAGGCAAGACAATAGCCTTGACTCCATGTCATGTGTGGGGTAACTCGCGTGGTTTCTTTAATTGTCGGCTGTAATACTTTACTCGGATTGCATCAAAACACATTCGAGTAAGTCTGCCGGCATCACTGATAAAGCGTATCTTGTCCCTCTTATGGAATTATCGGGAATAAAGTAGTAAGTCTCTTCTTTAATTCCTAGAATGCCCTCTCACACAAGTCATTCCACTCAAACTTGATCTCCTTCTGGGTCAATTTTATCATAGGTGCAGCTAATTGGGGAGAAGTCTCGACAGACCTCTGTAGTACCACACTTTATCAGCTGCATATCTCGAAGGCGGCTTGGTCTCTCCATCTCATAACTGCCTCTACCTTCTCCAGGTCAATGGATATACCCAAAGTTGACACCACATGTCCCAAGAATTTCACCTTAGTAAGCCATAATTCACACTTACTGAATTTGGCATACAGTAATAGACTCTGAGAGCTGAAGCAATCCTCAGTGACCCTTATACTCCTCCTCCGGACTTGGAGTGATCGAAAGAGATGTAGATCTACGAATACCCTGACAAAGTGATCTACATAGGGCTAGAACATCATGCATGAGATCCATAGATAACAGGCGTGAAATCGATGAAATAGCATCCTTTGTGAACGAAATGCATATTGCGTTACGAATAAGTCGCCAGGATATCACTCCACATCTCAGTGATGGTAGCAGTTGTGGAATCATCTTTGTGTAAACACAACGCCCCTCTCGTCAGATAAATCCTTCGATCCTGTTAAGGGTACCTATTCATGATGTAGCCTGTTAACTACAATAATCTATACGATTCGAAGTCTTGTCTTGTGCGAAGAAAAAACTTTGGGTGAAGTGCTCGATCACAATAAAGCCTTGTCAGCAATTCCTATAGTGGACCTTGAGTTCTTACCTTTCAATGAGGCGCCATTATGCGAAGTCATAGAAATAGGCGATGTGAGGTCTTGACTAAAGTGAGATCACTTGATTAATTCTTTCGAAAAATGGTATTTTGAACCATATTTTATTTAAGGTTTTGAGCACTTTTGTGTACTAATCCCAGCCTCGTGCTTGGTGCACCACAAGGTCCTATTATTCTACGATCGCATTTTGTGGCTAATTTTATAGTTTTGCAAAGCTATTTATGCCGAGAATTGTTGATCGATCCAAGCACGAAGAATTCGAGTCAAACTTCTGACATTGTAGATCAAGGCCGGAGAAAGGAAGAAGGCGGAAAATACAAAGAAAATGGAACCTGTGAAATTTGGTTCCTGCGAGCACTGTTCATCCTCTGACCTATTCCTGATTAAACCTATTCACTGTCCTTTTGCTTTTGACGTTGTGCCCTGTTTGTTTCAATTTTTGTTTCTTCCCATTTTATCCCTTGTAATAGCATTTGGTTTTGGTTTTTTTTTGTAATTTCCCTTGACTCTGAGCACTATATAAAGATCAATCAAGCTCTTGTAACCGGGGGAGAATCAATCCATCAATCAATAAAATTGACGGTAAGCTTTCAGCTTTCCTCCTTCTTCTCTTCTACTTCACTTTCTTTCATTTTCTTTTCCATTTTAAGGCGGCAGAGCACCCTCAGGGATGACGGCTCGGAGGATGGCGAAGCCCCAAAACCCCTGCTCCTTGAAGGCAGAAGGCTGCGGGTGTTGGATCCGGAGGCGGGATAAGGAGTCCCACATTTTTCACGCCGGGTACTCCTTTGTCGTCTGTGTTCTCCTTTTAACTCTAGGTTTAGATCCCGCGATTCATGTTGAATGGTGATTGCCAGTAATCTTTAGTGCTCACTTGATGCTTATTACTAGATCGTGATGGTCATTAGTTATCATTTATTACCCATTGTAATGTGAGTCGAGGAGACTCGTTTTGAAGGCGGCGAGAACATTAGCGTGGCTAGTGAATGTCATTTTCAGAGAAATTTAATAAGGGATAGTTTTTATAGGTACATGAAGATCTGGTTCGGGAGATGACTATAGGTCATCCTCCCCAACACGACGAAATGACCATGGAAACCCTCAGTTGCCCTAGGATCCTAATCCCGATATCCTAATATTTCAAGGAGATCTCTTTTATTATTTTCTTATTTTACTTTAGTTTATTTCCAGTTTTCACCATCAAAACCCCCACTATTTTTACAAAAACCTTAAATCCAAAGTGACATTCACCATTTTCAATTCACTATAAGTCATTTGTCACGAAGAAAACTCATCCCACTGTGTTCGTACCAGAGCAGTTATCTGCTTGATAGCTTTGCTATGGCAATAGGAGGAATTTTAGGTTATAAATATTGTTGATTCCCGGTTCACCCCTACGATTAGCACGAATCAAATGAAACCTAGAGGATGGTGCCTTAGTGCAGTGAGTTGTTGAACTTGTGATCCTCATCACAAGTGTTAGTGAATTCAATCTCTTTTACCTTTACTTTTATTTCCTGGCGGAGTTCCACTTGCTAGGTTGATTGAGCCACATCACGCCCGTACTCGAATTTCTTGTTTATTTTTTTTTTTAGTTAATAGTAACATTTCTAGGTAGCCCTGTTTTTGTTTTGTCTTTGTGTCTTGTCTTTGTTTTTCATAGGACTTTATGCAATCTGGGATGGAACACTACGGGCGGATTAGAGAGAACCCGGTGTCCATAGGAGCGGGGTTGTGAGTGAGCATAAACAACGAGACGGATGGAATCTCCACGAGGGCGGCGGAGCCCGATAGGGGGTTGAAAGGGATCCCGATGCCTCTGGATCGATGAGGATCACATACACCCCACCAGGGTGAGTGCACCCACGTGCATTATTCCCCTGGCGAGGATGTGACGGTGAGGCCTTATCTAGTGCCCTATCGACTTTTCATGGAATGGAAAATGAAAATCCATACACACACATCAGAGATTTTGAGGAAGTTTGTACAACTTTCAAGGAGGGTGCAACAGATATGGAGCTGCTGAAGTTGAAAGCCTTTCCTTTAACCCTAAAGGATAAGGCCAAAATGCTTATTCATTGAGGCGGGGTATAAGAGTGGGCGAAGTGCCCAGCTGAATTTTTGAAGAAATTTTTCAGCACACATAAGACCAATAACTTGAAGAGGCAAATCTATACCTTTGCAGCTTATGACAATGAGAAATTCTATCAGTGCTGGGAAAGGTATTTAGAGACCATCAGTGCATGCCCACACCATGGCTTTGATACTTGGATGTTAATTGACCACTTCCTATGATGGAATGTCCCCTGCCATGAAGCAATTAGTGGAGACCATGTGTGGAGGGGATTTTCTGGCAATTTCATAAATGGCAGTAATAAAGTCGAAATGAATGAGCTGCTTTAACTCCTAAACCGAAAATGGCAACTGATGAACCCTTCCATGGTTTTGCAACATTCAAGGTAGCACCAAGACCTTTGACAGAAAGCACACTTGTCATTAACAAAAGAAGAAACAGAAGAGCTTACCAATGAGATAAATACACTGGAAGTCTATTGCACCAGCACTCTAATAGAGACTGGTGAAGTCGGATAGAAGCAGAATAAAAAGACCAGCCAAATAAAGAGATATAATAGAGAACCTGCTTGTGAATCTTTTATCCTGAAATTCTCATGTCATAAACTGTTCAAGCTTGTTGAGTTTGGTCCTAACAGAAAGAGAAAAACTATAAGGGTCGTCATTGCTTAATGCGATTTTTGTGGCAGAATGCTATATATAGCATGTTGCCAAAACTCCCTTAATTTAAGCAATCTGATTAAGAGAAGAGAAATGCCAAGATAATTGAGTACAAATTCAGTATATTGGATATTAATGGTGCCATTCTCTTTAGGGTTCCCAAGCACTCTGCTTATAGTGATCACTTTGATGAAGCAGAAGGATTTGCATAGTGACAGAAGTGAAAGTATGGGTCAAAACAAAAAATTGAATGCAATAAACAAGAGTAAGGATAGTACATAATGCAAATTTATGGAAAATGTGAGGAGATAATAGTTCCAAAAAGATGGCTGGAAATAGTGAAATACATGCCAAATAAGGAAGCAAGAATTAAAAAAAGGGAAAAGAGAACGTATTGTCTGAGGTCCTGAGCTGTTCAAGAGCAGAGAGCTGTCCAACCACGGTTTCAGACACAACGTCAAAATTAGGGATCACCAATGAGAGCTGACTTGCAGAAAATGTGATATTGAAAAGAAGACTAGATTCAAAATCTTCTACAGAAAAACATTAGAAAAGGAAACAGAGAGGGAAAATTTAAAACCTAAGATTTTCAATATCAAATCCTCTTTTGAATAGAAACAAAAAATAATAATAATAATATATACGAAAGCCTTCAAATCCTTTTCCAAATCAAAATTTGAAGCCTTAAAAAAATAAGATGAAAGATAAGGGTAAGGGAAGGAAATTGCAACCACATCCTAGATAAAGAATTGAGAAACCCAGCTGCTCTAAATTTCCGTCCTCCATTTTACCAATGGCTTCATATTTGATATTGTCAATCTATTCCTTACTCCTCATCCAAAAGTCTCCAAGAGGTAGACACACATCCATCAATTAATTGCTGTCTCAAAGGCTCAAATGTTGGAATAATTCCAATATAAGGTGGAATCGTATAGTTGATGACTGAAGGTGATAAGCCAATCTCATTACATGTATGATTCCATATCCACTCATGAGTTTTGCAAACACTTTGTTTACAAAATGGATTCCCTCATCACTAATAATTGTTCTGAGTGCTCCAAATTTGCTCAAAATATTTCTTTGAATGGACCCCACTATTGACCAAAATTGTTTATCACCAAATTTTTGCCACTATTATCCAAGAAGTATTATCTAATCCAGGCAACGGCGCCAAAAACTTGTTGAGACCAATTTTAACTTGTATGCTCATAAGAAAAATAATTTTGTCATGAATATCAATTAAATATTTAATTTGGTCTTAAAAGCGCAAGTGTACGAATTCGTCTGATGTAAGTGGACTTATAAGTGGGATCTAGTTCCCATAGAGATTGAAAATAATTTAAACTTCAGCTACTGACTACTCCAAGTTCTACACTATTTGAGCGTCACAGTTTAGAAAATTTAGTAACCTAATAAGAATTTTAATAATTGGAATCCTATTTAATAAGAAAAATTTAAATCTAAATATAAATGGAATAGACAGTTATTAGGAAGTAGACCTTTTGGGATTTCAGCTGTTTGTGAAATTCTGATTCATTATAATCTCATTCTATTTTCCACGAGTTGGAATACGAATTTGTCGAGAAGCTGAGTAGTATAGTTTGGATTCTCCTCCACAACCATACCTTTCAGAAGCGAGAGGTTCATGTTCATTTTAATCATGATTCTAATCAATTACTTGAAATTAGAATTTCTCTATAAGACAGGGTATTTTTCTTTTTCAATACTTAACCCATTTCTTATGTTATAGATTTCTTGCTTCCCGAATGAGGCGATTTAACTAGATTCATAAATGAATGGCGTCTCATCCTTAAGATACGAAAGAGTTTTCTCTTTCCTTGATTAGATCTCGTGCTATGCGGGATCAAGATCATTCTTCGGACCAAGGAGATCTCTACAGTGATTAGAATTGATATGTCTTTCGGCCCATTCTCAAACCATGAGAAAATTGAGGATTTATCTAAGTAACCTTCGAGCTCATTAGTTCTTCAATATTAGTCTAGCATACCCCCGAATGCTTAGATCTGTATGCTCCTCGGAAATCTCCATCTCTATGTCCTTTCAGGGCCTCCTTGGAAATCGAGCGAACTGATAGTCATTTCATGGGTATAAACTCTTAAGTGGGAACAATTAATTTCAAGAATAACACCATCACAGCAAATTCAGCATTATTTCGAAATTTTCTTCTCATTTTTGCGAAAAGACCATAGCTAACATCGGATCTTTCCCGAGTGGAAGTTATGTTCTGTTGGATACAGTATACATTGAAATACTAATCGGGAAAATTCCCACTTATGCTAACGATCAAGTTGAAGAAATGATTTCCATAACATAGGAGTTAGACAGATTAGAATAGTAATCGTAAATGAATTTAATCATTTAATTTCAACTTCAAAACTTCTACTTTTCTTGTTTGAGATCCTAGTAAAGCAAATTAAGCAATCTATAAATCTAATCTATGAAGAAAGAAAGAAAAATAAAATAAAATAAAAGAAAAATATATCTGAAAGAGTCCTCGCTCCCAGTACTACGAGGTTGATCAGATCTTGTGACTATCTATTTTCTAGTAGTCGTTTCTATTTATAGAGCCTTAAAAGTTTGGGCCCTAAAATTGAGGCTATGTGTGAATCCCTAAAATTTCTAGCCCGGATTTGCATTCTCTGTCACGTCCTAGAAGTTGTGTCATGATAGAGTTTTGTATCTTTGTTGCAGGTATGCAATCATCTATCGCGACTTGAAGATCTTGCGCTCCTTCTTACTTCAGTTGAAATAGCGTATTTTTGTTGCGACAGTCTTCTTTCTTTCAGTATGATAACTCTGTCGCGATAGAGTTTCCTTTTTCGCCACAGTATTTTGTGCATTCCTCAACGGTTATGTTCTGACGCGCTCGAGAATCATGTCGCCTTACAGTTTAATCTGGCTCTGCCGGTTGGTATGCCGTAACGAAGTTTCATGTCGTAGCGGGGACTATGGTTCGGAGTTATGTTGCAACAACGTCTTGTATTATCTGTATTTTTAGCCGTAACCTAGAAAGTACATCCTGACCAGGCTTGTTGCCACTGAGCTTGACTACTTGTTGCAACTTTGTTCTAATGTTGTGACATGACTTCTTGGTGTTGTCAATATTTCTTTATAGTGAGCGATTTTCTGCCATTTCTGAAGACTCTTTTGTTTCGGCAATCGTTCTGTGCGTGACGCAATGCGTATGTCGCGACATAACTTCTATGCATTGTGTTGAAATATTTGTCGTGACGAAAAGTCATCTGAGCCTTGTTTCTCTGACCGACTTATTTACGTGTTTGACATTAAGATCCATGTTGCGACATAGACTTATTTCCTTAGCTCCTCAGCTTGAAGTACGTTGCAACGTTGGGCTCCTTTGTTCGCGACCAAGCGGAGTTCAACGAGTAAAGCGTCTTGATCGCGACATAAATTTTCTTTCACGGTGAACTTCTTCTTTGGTGCTCTTCTGTCTCGACCGGCTCCTCCGTATTTGCGAGTCGATTAATAGTGATATAGTAGATTAATGCGACATAGATTACATACCTTATAATATTTCATTATGTCGCAACATAACTGATCTTTGTCTCAACTAGCTTCTTCCCATTTCTGTCGTGACACGCTGTCTTTTTTTACGACATAGCTCATCTGCCAATTTTTAGATCTTGTGTTGCGACACAGAAAATAATGTTGCGACACAGTTCTCTATCCATTTGCTTAGACTTTTATCGCGACAGAGACTGCTGCAATTGTTGTTTTTCTCTTCTTTCTTGCTGGAAATCTCTCCTTTTTGAATTAACTCCTGCAAAACACAAAGTTTGTAATTATTCCATAATTTGGCATTAAAATAGCTCTGAAAATACTAAAAACAAGCCGAGAAAAATGGATTAAAAATAGATGAGTTTAAGACTCATCAAATTGCCCCCGAACTTAATGTTTGCAGCATCTGACAAAGAAAAAGAAGATTTTTGTTGTCCTCGAGCAATTTTTGCTTTATTTTTAAGGACATTTATGCATTTTACACTACAACGAATTTTTTTAATCTGCTGACTTAAATTGAAACTAGTCGATTTGCGACTTAATTTGAGTGATTTTAGTTCAGACTTAAGAAAAATTTTCAATTATTGTCACAAACAAACTAATGAATTCTGAAATGTAAACAATTTAGTCAATTAATCTTGATCTCTGTGTGTGATGGTTTTCTTTCCCTTCCTCCTTGGTAGGATTACCTAATCTTCTAGGACTATACATAGTGACTACAATTTCTTTTAGCTCTTCAAAGTCCCATATGCTTGTTTTTCATATTAGTCTCCACTAATGTAGGCAAGTACCACCTTCAAGATCAATTAGGTATTTTAGGCTTGTAGAGTTTGGCTTTGGTAATTAGATGCATGGGGTGGAGAATTTAGGCTAAGAATTTACCCAGATTCCACTCTTCAAGTGTGTATCTTTGCCTCTATCCTTCATCCTTTTTCTTTTCTACTAATGTCTGAAAAATATATTCCCCCAAACTTGTCCTTGATGATCATACTGCATATTCTCAGCTTGGCATCTTTTAGAGAGAAGTTCCCTTTTTTCTTTTCTTTTACTTTTCAAAAATTTTTAGGATTAGTGCAATTTCTTGTCTTCTTAGGCTTTCTACCACTCTTAGAACTTTAAGGTTATGACTCTCATACCGGAGTTGGCAATAGGTGCTAGGTGTTGAAACACCCTTAAGAACTTAATTGTTCGAGATGAAGGCCCTGAAGACAAAACTTAATCCATTTAATGATTTACAATTTGACTTCTTACGTGCATTCTTTTCCATTTCTTCATTTGTTCTTTTCTTTTTCCATCCTTCATTCTTGTTTCCTTTTAAATCAAAATAACATTCCCCCAAACTTGTCCTTTTCTGTATTTTGAAGTTCATGTCCTGAAACCTAGGCAAATAAGGGTTCTTTACTGTAGGATTAGAATAAAGAAAGGGTTTAAGGCTTCTAATTTCTGTTTAAATGAAGAAACTAGACAATTTGGCTCAAACCTAGAACCAGAGTATATGCTTATGCATATTATGAGGGTAGGCTTGAAAGGTTCAAACATCCAAGGATGGCCTATATCACTTCCTGTTAGTGGTGTTGCCTAGGATTTCGGTTTGACTAATAATCTAACAAGTTCTAGGACCTTAGACTGTTTGACTATGACTAAACCCAGAAGACGTCCTTAATCCTTCACAATTTGTTAAGGAACATTTTGACCATGTGCATTGTTTTTCAGGACTTTCACTGACCTTATTGTTTATACAACAGTTTCAAAAGTCTAATTTGTGCTATCTATGTAATACATTTTCTTAAATCTGAGTCTTAAACTTCATTCTAGATTACACATGCAACTTCTTTTTCCAATTCATTGAGGCCTACCATAATTTCAATTGCAAAGGTTTGTTTGGTTATAAGGTTTGTTGTTATGTTGTTCTAATCAAGTAAAAGAGTTCATTTGATCATGCATTCAGCTTAAGAACCATCTGACACATCTGACAATTGTAATCAAGTCATTTCACTGACATCTTTCTTGTGAATAAACTATTTGATCCTAGTAGTTGATTTCTTCTTTATTCAACCAAGCAGATGACAAACATGAAACTAATAAAAAACACACCAATCAAACAAAAACACAATTGAACACAAAAATTTTGCTAAAAATTTATTTTATTCAGAGGAATTGCTTTGAGTACAAAGAGGATGAGGAGTTGGGGGAGGTAGTGTATTGTTCATTTTTTATTCCTTGCAGCCCTCTCCTTACTGCTTCCATCCTTAGATATTCTTCTACCTCCTCTCTTGAGAGGTAGTTCTTTCATGATGTTCTAGGAGTTTTTATCTTTTGTGTTTACGTTCGGGTGTAGAAGTGCACGCCCCGATTGGTCTACGGGTTGGTATAGGGTATAGGTGGGTCTGTGACACCCTGGGGGACTATAGTATAGGGTCTACAGTCTGAGATTTGGATTTGTGGCAGAGATATCTTCTTCTTCCTAGAAACTGTCTTCATAGCCCAATCTAGGATCTTGGCATTGCTCTCTATAAGTTCTCGTTGCCTCATTGCTAGAGGTTCCAAGAGTGTGATAGTTGTTTATTATCTCAAAGCTCATCAAGTGAAAACTTTGTTTGCAGTGTCCTAGACTGTTCATGAAATTACTATCTCTTGAGTCCATGCTTGCCTTTAAGGCATATCTCTATATCTCAAGATTGTTCTCCACTTTATGTCATTTTTTTCTATTTCTGCTCTCCATTCTTCATCCCTTTTCTTTAGTGCATCTTCTAAATTCCTATCCCTTCTTTTGAGCTCCGCATCAAAATACTCATCCTTGAGCTGAAGTTGTGTCTTTAGCTAATTGTCTTTTTCCCTTATTTCTTGTCGCATAGATATCAACAATTCTATCAATTCTGTATGATTGCAATTCTACCCTGAACTTTTAGCTTGTTCGTGTTGGGTTTGTCTTAGCTCGGGTACTGCTCGAGAATTGGCTCGACTCCTCGAAGCCACGATTGCCTTGGACATTGGATTTTCCCATTGCAGCTAAATGCAACCTTCCTTCGTTTTTCCTTCTTCTGTTTCTTTTTCCTTGCCCTTCCCTTTGTTCTTTGGTCCTTTTGTTATACCTGTTAAAGTCAGAGGAGAGGCTCTGAGGTAAGTTTCCTCGATCCCTTATTCTTCCTTAACTCCCCCTTGGATGCAGAGGTTGGTTATTGTTGTTGGGTGTGGAATCATCCCCCTGCATTTGCTTTCAAAGTAGCCCAAGATAGAATTTTCAATAATATTTCCCACATTTATCTTATATCAGCTTTAGCAATCGTGGGAGGATTATATCTCTTCGACTACTTAGATGCTTAGATGGCCTTATGACAATATTGATAAAGTAGAACCATACCTTGGTTTCTTCAGTTAGGTCTCCTCTGGCAATGAATCTAAAAGGATTTATCTTTGTCCCTTTCCATTCGCCTTTTCCTGTCGTGAGTAGGTCTACTATTTGCAGTGTTAAGTTCCTTCTTGTTTCTTGAACTTCGAACCATCCTTTTGCACATTCAGATTGAACAATTTTTTTATCTTTTCTTTGTTGAACTCTACCCATTGTCCTTTGACATATACTCTTTTTCCTTCCTTTTCCACCATATTTGCATAGAATTCTTTACCAGGGCCCTTATTGCAGATTCCTTGTGTTCGACAATAACTATTATTCTCTCCTTTCGGCCTTGGTAAAAGGAGAATGTTTTTTAACCCTCTTTCAGCAATGAAGCCTCTGTTCTTAAAACTTCCTTCCATCAAAGCTGCTGCCTTTTCTGAAATTAAGTTCCTTGCTCTGACTTCATCCGCTCCCCTTTTTCTTTTTCTTGGTTCATCCACTGTTTGATGATTCCCTTCATTGTCATCACCTCTTTCCTCAACTTGCTTGGTTGTTGCTTCAAAACCTTGCTTTGTTTGATTCTCCAGCTCAGTGTACTCTTCCATGATTTTGTGGAGGTTTGGAATCAAGGTGGTAGGATTAGACATGGTAATGCTAGGGTTTATGAACTCTAGGGTTTTAGGGAGTGAGATGATAGAGACTTGAGTAAAGAAGCTGAGACGGGTGAGAGTTTATGAGAAAGGTGGCTATTCAGTTTTCAAAAAAAAATTCCATTTATAAGCCAACTGATTCATTGTGTGCTACATTAAATGTCGCGACAATTACTACCCTCGGGTCTGTACATCTTTAATTCTCTATCGTGAAATACAAAAAGTGCATGCATGATGGGGTTTTGACGTGTTGTAGATAGAGGCACATCAAATGTCGAGACATGGCCAGTATGTTCACGACATTTCTTTGAGCTATTTGGTTATGTCGCGACATAACAGACTTAACTTGCGACATAATTTTCTTTTTCAATTTGCTTCATAATTCAACTATGTTACGACACAGAAAAAGCATGTTGCGAAACTTAACTGAAGTTTTCTGAAATTACATCTTCCTCATGTTTCCTCTCATAAAACATTTAAGACAACTTATATCCACTCATACTCAATTGAACCTACATGTGAAAACTTGTTTAAACCATCAAAAACCTTTACTTCAAGAATTAACACTCATCTCAATTCTTAATTCGATCTGTCTTACCCATATATTCAGAATATGTTTTTATTCAAGCGACATAACATTAAGATATGCATTATCCTTAAAGACAGATTTAGGGAATGAGAATTACTCCCCCTTGTAGTCATTTTCTGCATATTTTCTTTTGGATACAATTTGCTTCTTAAAATGGTTCTTCTTTAAATTTTGCTTCATTTTACTGAAAATCAACAAAAACTAAAATAAAACTACTAACAAATTAAACTGAAACATCAAATACTCAAATTCTACTGAATAATTCAAACTAAACAAAAAAAATTCAAAATTTACGCAGGTTGCCTCCCAGCATTTTTCAACTTAGTGTCCTAGCTAGACGTTGTTGTAATTTGTATTCTCTTCGGCATCCTTTTTCTTGCTCCGTCTAGCTTTTCTTCATTAGTTCGATCTCCATTCATGCTTTGTGCTACATTTTCTTGCTTCCTTGTAATTCATCACTACCTCTCATTGCAGTTGGTGTGAGATCTTTAGGATTGATCTCAGTACTATTAGGAAATGTATTTCTGGATTGGCTTTACAAGGAAAGGGCCAGTTGCCCTACTTGAGTCTCCAAGTTTCTCAATGTAGCATTGATGTTCGTTTGAAACACAGTTGTGTTAGCTTGGAAAATCTCGAGTTTAGCAAATTTTTTCTCATGCACATTCGGGATCTTTTGTTTTTTGTGTCGTATTGAATTCTGGCGCCTAATCTTCAAAGGTTTGAGTTCTTTTCTGCCCTTGATACTCTCCTCTGTTGTCCCTATTTTGTTGTTACTGCTATTGTTGCTACTGCTGTTGGAACCCAGGCTGAGTATAAACCTAATGGTACTTATGTCCATGTCTAAGGCCCTATTGTGCTCCCCCACCATATGAAAAGCTTTCGTGGTTCCTCAATGCTGGAGTGTAGTGTGTAGGCAGGTTAGGGTTAGGCTTAAAAGTATAACTCTTGTTTGCATTTAGGTACTGTGCCTCCTCAACCTAATAAGGCTCTTCTTCCTCATACCCTCGCCTTATTTCTCCTTCCCATGCTCTCGCATCGACTTCGGTAATGCGGTGTACATCGTCCACACTATCGTGCTACTCGGCTTGTTCATAGCGCATCAAGCTTGGCTTCTATGTTTGTAGTTCTATCGATCCAATCGAGACCATTTCCCTCATCCTGCTTCTTTGCTCTTTGAGAAGATTTAGATGGAGTCTTGTAGTTGCATTTAGCGAGTCTTGATAACTTGCCTTGCATATACGCACTTCTTCTTTTTAAAACCTCCCTGACGGGATCGTCAATTATACCCTTGGAGGTATAATTCATGGCATGGTAGAAAATGCCCATCTGAGTTGTCATATCTATCCCATGCATAGGGCACCTCTTGACAATCTCTTGAACGCCATGCGGTGTGAGACTCTCATCCTCCCTTGAACACAATGGTTATCCTCTTCTCTCAACGTTGAGGAGGCTGGAGGGAAAAAATCTGCTCATGAATGCCTCCACCAGTTCTTCCCAAGTATTCACTGATCCCACTAGCAGTGAGTCAAACCATGTGGCTGCCACGTCTCTCAATGAGAATGGGAAAAGTTGAAGCTTGATGATATATGGTCTAACTCCATTCAGTTTCACAGTGTTTGTCATCCTCATAAATCTCCCCAAATGCTCATTTGAATCTTCTGAAGGGTGGCCAGTGAATTGGTGTTGTTGAACCATTGTAATCAAAGCTGGCTTCAGCTTAAAATTGTTTGCTTCAATAGGGGGTTGTCTCACAACAAAGTATTATTCTTAGATGATGGGCCTCTAAAATTCCTCCATTGTGTTAGGCCTCTGTGATCTCTCTGTTTCTTCTTCTTCTAGAATAGTCTGCAATCTTTCTATTTTATTAGCCATACTTCTATTTTCAACACTGGTAGTTTTTCTCAGATTTTTCAGGGTTCTTTCAATTTACGTATCAAGGCTACGGTTACGCCCCGATTTACGGCTACAGTGTGCCTTCACGTGGAAACACACTGAAATCAAATAGAGTCAATGGCAACAAAAATTATATATTCATTAGGCTTCCAAAAAGATCAGTAGCATTATTTTTGTTGATTTTCTGAAATTTTTGTAAAACAAAGAAAAATGATCAAATTAGCATTTCTCTCTTTTGTCAGAATATTGATTTTTAAATTCTTTCGATCCCCGGCAACGGTGCCAAAAACTTGTTGACCAAATTTCTGCCACTATTACCCAAGAAGTATTATCTAATCCCAAGCAACGGCGCAAAAAAATTATTGACCAAAATTGTGTATGACCAATTTACTCTATATTCAAGAAGTGTATCTAATCCGAGGCAGAAACAGCTAAAACTTGTTGAGACCAATTTTAGCAGTATGCTCATAGAAAAATAAATTTTCATGGCTTCGAATTAAAGATTTAATTTGGTCTTAAAAACTACAAGTGCACAGGTCGTACAAGTAATAAAGTGGACCTATAAGTCCAAATATCGTTCCCACAGAGATTGAAAAGAATCTAAATTTCAACTACCCAACTACTCAGGTTCCACACTATTTAAACGTCTAGTTTAGAGAAAATTTAGTAACATAATAAGAATTTTAATAACTGGAATCCTACATTTAAAATAAAGGGAAAAATTTAAAAATCTAAATATAAATGGTATGACTTGGTGTGGGAAGTAGACAACTGGGATTTCCTTCTTTGTGAAATTATCAATTCTACATGTAATCTCATTATATATTCCCACGGGTGGAATCACGAGATTTGTCAAGATGCAAGGTGATATAAGTTGGATTATGCTACCAAACCATACTTTTCACTGAACAGAGGTTCGTGTTCATTTCTAAATCATGATTCTAATCAATTACTTGTAATTAGAATTTCTATGTAAGATTGGGGTATTTTTCTTTTCAAATACTTCATACCCATTTCTTTTTAACTGATTTCTTGCTGAGGCAGGCGGTTGCTGGAATTTAATACTGAAAATGAATGATGTCTCATCATGCAAGATCTGAGTTTTCTCTCTTTCAGCAGTTAGATCTCTCATCTTGGCTGCGGGATCAAGATCATTCTTTCAAACCAGGAGAGAACTCTAGTGATTAAATTGATATATCGCTCTGACCCGTTTCTCAAACCATGAGAAAATTGAGGATTTATCTACGTAACCTTCGGGCTTCATTGGATTCTTCAATATTAGTCTAGCATACCCCACAGTAGCAGTCTATGCTCTTAGGAGCCTCCATCTACGTAGTAACTCGAGAGGGCCTCCTCCGGAAATCGAGCCGGATAATGAATAGGTCATGGGTATAAGCTACTAAGAATTGAAGACAAATTAATTCGAAACGACACCATTCAAATAAATTAAACATTGACTCTGAAATTTTCTTCTCATTGTGCGAGAAAATACCATAACTAACATCATATCTTTCCAATGATTGCCTTATTCAAAACTAGATTACGTATACAGCAGGAAATGCGATTAGGAAAACCCTTTATGTACAATCAAGCGGAAAGAAATAATTTCAACCTTTTGTCTAGAGTTCATTGAATTCAAACAGTAATCATAAATGAATTTAAGCAATTAATTTCAACTTCAAAACTTCTAAAAAATTTCTTTATTTGGTCCCCAGTAAACAAATTAAAGATCCTCGTCTATTCTACGAAGAAAGGAAGAAAAATAAAAAGAAAAGAAAGAAAAATATAATACAAAGAGTCCTCATCCTGTACTTTCAGTTGCGTCAGATGCTAACTAGCCTGCAGCTTTCCATAGTCGTTTCTATTTATAGAGCCCTAAAAGTTTGGGCCCTAAAATTGAGGCTATGTGTGAATCCCTAAAATTTTTGACCCGGATTTGCATTCTCTGTCGTGGCCTAGAAGTTGTGTCATGACAGAGTTTTATGTCTTTGTTGCAAGTCTTTGTTGCAGGTATGCAGTCGTCTATTACGACTTGAAGATCTTGTGCTCTTTCTTGCCCGATTGCGACGGTGTATTTTTGCGGCAATCTGCTTTCTTTGATTATGATAACCACATCTGTGAGAGTTTCCTTTGTCACGACGATATTTGTGCATTCCTCGAATGGATTTATGTTGCAGCATCAATAATCATGTTCGCGACCGCAGTTTCGGTCTGGCTACGCGATTGGTGTCGCGACCCGAGTTTCATGTCGCGACGGGACTGTTGAGTTATGTTGGAACCTTTGTCTTGTATTATCTATGTTTACATCCGCGACGCAGGAAAGTACGTACGGCGATAGAACTGATGCCGCGAGCTTGACTTCTTGTTGCAGCTTTGTTATGATGTTGCGACATGACTTCTTAGTGTTGTCAATATTTCTTTGTGCGACCCGATTTCCTGTGCGATAAGACTCTTGTGTTGACAATCGTTCTCGCGACCCAATTTTTATGTCGCGACAGAACTTCTTTGCATTGTGTTAAAATATTTTTCGCGATAAAGAAAAGTCTGTCCTGACTTTGTTTCTCTCTGTTCAGCTTATTTATGTGTTGCGACATTAAGATCCATGAAACGCCAGACTCATCAATTTGCTCGGCAGAAGTATGTTCTGGCGTTGGGTTCCCTTTGTTGAGACCGAGACCAGTTCAACAAGTAAGCATCCTTGATCCTTTGACTGTAATTTTCTTATCACTATTGAACTTCTTCTTTCAGTGCTCTCTTCTATCTCAACCAGCTCCTCCATGTTGCGAGTCGAGTGTCGCGAGTAGATTACATCCTGAAATAGATTACGCGCCGATCTTTCATTATGTATAACATAAGCAGATCTTTGTCTCGACTAGCTTATTTCCCCATTTTCACAGCCAAAACTGCTTGTCTTTGTTGACATAGCTCATCTACCCGATTTTAGATCTTGTGTTGCGACCACAAAATATTGTTGCGACACGGTTCTCAGCCATTTGTGAGCGTTGTACGTGACCAAGTCTGACCCAGTTGTTGCAATTGTTGTTTTTCTTTTCTGTCTTGATGGAAATCTCTTCTTTTTGAATTAACTCCTGCAAAAGACAAAGTTTGTAATTATTACATAATTTGGCATTAATACAGCTCTGAAAATACTAAAAGCAAGCCAGAAAAATAGATTAAAGCTATGAGTTAAGACTTATCACACCCGTAACATCTTGGCATCATTTTTGGGACAACTATTACTTCTTCATTTGAATACATAATCCATAGCTAGGAGAATTTATAAATTTCAAATGAGGATGGAAAGGTCCATGAAGTCTATCCCAGCATAAAATCTACCACTAGGATTCTTGTAAGGCATCTCATTTCTTCTGCTTATGTTCTCTGACATTTATCACAATGTTTCACCCATTCAAAACAGTCTCTGAATAAGGTAAGCTAATAAAAACTTGATTGGAGAATTTTATAGGTTGTTCTATCTCCTGCAAAGTGTCCTCCATATGGTGATGCATGGCATTCATCAATAATTTTGCCTTATTCTATTTCTGGTACACATCTCCTGATAATCAGATCTGCTCCTCTTCTGAACAATAATGGATCATCCCATATATAAAATCTGCTATCAATTCTTAACTTTCTTTTCTACTAGTAGCTTAACTCATATGGCATATTCCTGAATAAGTAATTCTAATGTATTATACCGGTACCTTAGTGATAATGAAAAATTTGCTCATTAGGAAATTACGCCATTTCATCTCCTTTTATCTTCGAGTGAGTCTTTCTAATCTAGACAAGTGATCGGCTATCACATTGTCACAACCCATGTATCTTTGATCTCTAAGTCAAATTCTTACTGATAGTAATACCATCCCGATCAGTGTTTGGCCTCTTTCTTTGCCATTATATATTTAATTGCAACATGATTAATGTGTATTATATCATGGGACCCCAATATGTAAGGCCTGAATTTTTCACAAGCAAACACCATTACCAGCATTTCCTTTTCTGTGGTAGAGTAGTTTTCTTGTGCCTCATTGAAGGTTTTGTTGGCGTAGCATATGGCCTTGAATATCTTTTCAATTCTTTTTCCCAATACTGCTCCCATTGCATAATCACTGACATCACACATGATTTCAAACTCTTTGTTCCAGTCAGGTGTTTCCATGATAGGAGCTGTAACCAAACTGGACTTAATTTCTTCAAATGCAAATCTACATGATTCATCAAAATAAAATTTATCATCGTTTTCCAACAACCTACATAATGGTCTTGAGATTTTTGAGAATTCCCTTATGAATCTCTTGTAAAATCCAACATGTCCTAGGAAACTTCTTATCCCTTTAACTGTTGTAGGTGGCAAGAGAGTTTTTATGAGAGAAACCTTTGCTTGGTCACTTTAACCAATTTTGCAAATTGCTTGTGCCCCAAAGTCAATACATACATTACCATGAAATGACATTTTTCCCAATTCAGAGCTAAATTCTTGTCTTAGCCCCTCTAGAAGTATTGTTTCCAATTTTTCTAAACATTTCTCAAAACTTGATCCATATACTGAGAAGTCATCCATAAAGATTTTCATAGCCTCTTCCACCAAATATGAGAACATAGAAATCATACACCTTTGAAAGGTGGTAGGAGCATTACATAATCCAAATGACATCCTTCTAAAATCAAAAGTTCCATAAGGACATGTAAATGTAGTTTTCTCTGATGCTCGAGGGCTATATGTACGTCTGGTTATATCGAATATCCATCGAAAGAAAAACGAAAAATTGGGATATCCTGCTAACTTTTAATCCGACATTTGATCAATAAAGGGCAAAGAATAGTGATCCTTTAAGTTTACTTATTCAATTTTCTATAATCAATGCACACCCTCTCCATCTGTCATCATAGTTCTTGTGAACAATTCATTTCTTCTCATTTTCTAATTCTTTGTGAATCTACCGCCTTGGGAACCCACTTTGTGAACTTGGCTCGCTCAAGAAATTTGTTTGAGATTGCATATATAAAGCCTGCATTCAACCATTTTAGTACTTATTTTCTGACAACTTCTTTCATTATTGGATTCAGTCTTCTTTGATGTTCAATGGAGGTCTTTGCATTTTCCTCTAAGAGGATTTTATGCATTCAAATAGAAGGACTGATTCCTTTCAAATCTTCCATTTACCAAGCAATTGCTCCCTTGTATTTCCTGAGAAACTTTAGCAGTTTCTGTTCTTCAAGATCAGTCATTAAAGCTGATAAAATCACATGTTTTGCTTTTTCTAGTTCTAAGAAAGCATACTTCAAGTGTCTGGGTAATTCCTTCAAGGTTAACCCTTCTTAATTTGTTTCTATTTCTTTTGCCTTCTCTTCATTGTTGCTTGATTTCTCTGTACTTTTCTCATTCAAACTGAAGATTGTTTCTTTTAAATCAGGAAACAGGTCGCAAATTCTGGCTCCAAGATCCTCGAATCTTTGAAATTCATCATTTTTCGATTGAATTAGAAAATTATAGCTAAAAAATAAGTTCAAGGCGATGGAACTATTGTTTTACATAGTGTACAATCTATACTTTCACACATTCGAGGAGGCTGTTGCGAGCTTTGTTCGAGATTGAAGTGTATGCCTTCATTCCTACCACAGTGAGTTCTCCTTTCTTCACATCCTATGGCGAAGCATTGGCCGGAAAGGTATTCTAAGCAACAGTGGAACTTGTGTATCTTCCTTCATATCCATAACTAAAAAATCCACATGGAAAATAAATTTTCCCACCTTGACAAGTACATCTTCAAGGACTCCCTCTGATTGTGCCATAGTCCTATCTACCATTTGTAGGGTCATATTTGTGGGAGTCAGCTCCTCCAAACTCAGTCTCTACACTACTGATAATGGCATCAAGTTGATGCTTGCCCCTGAATCACACAAAGCCTTCAGAAATTCAACCTTCCCAATTGTGCAGGGAATGGTGGAAGGCTGCGAATCCTGCGTCTTCACGGTAGGCCTTTTCTGGATCATTGCAGGGTGGCTGTCAAATTCACCACTCCTTGACCAAAACTTCCTCTTCTTACTCAAAATGTCACTTGAGGAAACTTGGCATAATTAGGCATCGAGTGATTCCTCGACAAAGATATATTAATCTCTCTATTTTCTTGAATATATCGAGAATCTAGAAGGCGCTCCATTTAATTTTTCTTTGATCTCACAGAGGGAATGGAAAAGCAAGCATGTAGGCTTGCATTTCCTCTTTCTTTTTCAGTCTTCTTTTCTCCTCCTGTTGCTCAGGCTGCACCTCTTCTTTCTTAGTCTCTTGACTAATTCTAAGCGTTGACTTATCCTTTTTCAGTTTCTTCTTTCATTGCTTTGATGCTACGCTCGTCTTAACTTTCTACTTTCCAACTCTCTACCACTTGTCAAAGTTACCAACATAAAGTCCTTATGATTCTTCTTTGTATCACTTGGGAAGAAGCATCTTGGGTGGTCACGCGTGTAGGATTACATTTGCTCTACTTGTGTCCAATTTTTAGAAAGGCGTGGTGTTGGCGAAACACATTGTGTTTAATGAGTATAGCGAAATATCTGCAACAGTTTCGGACATGTTTAGGGTTTAATAAAAAGTTAAATATGAATTTCGGGAAATAAAGCGAAACCAAGAATTTATATGAGGAAGCGAGGTAAATATGTAATTCTGACAGGGACACAATGTCGTAAAAGGAAAGACTAGGGGGTTAAAATAGAAATGCCCAACTTGATTTGCAAAAGAGAAGAACCTTACGAGGACTAAAATTGAAATAATGAAAACTTAACCCAAAAAATGGGTTTTTGGGGAACTGAAACATGGCTTTAAGGAGAAATCTTTGATTTAAGACGAATTTGGTCTCATTTTGGGGGAGAACGAACCATAGAGAGAATAAGGAAGGAAGAGAAGAAAAGAAAGAGAAGAGAAAGGAAGCAAAGGTATGGATCTTTGGATTCTTGTATGGAAATTATGAATTTTGTATGGGATTATGTATAATTGGACCATGGTAGGGATTTATATGATTTTCAAACCTAGGGTTTTGTTAGGATTTCATCCCAACCCTAGATTTCTTGAAAATAGGGGTGGTAAAACCTTAAATGGTACAAGATGAGTATGGAATCCTCCCTTTGAGGTTGGATTCATGGTTTAATTGCAAAGTAATGGAGTTGGGGTTAGAACAAACCCTAACTAATCCTTGTGTTTGGTTTGTGTATAGGTTATGACCCATATTAGAGTTGTTTTGGGAGTAATTCATGAGTTTTTTGAAGAAAGATATGTATTGAAAGATGATTTGAGTAAATTGTAGTTCTGAGATGAATATGGAGTGGTTTGAAGTGTGTATTGATTATTGGAGTTGATTTCGGTAGCAAAATATGGAAAAATGAGAGAAAAACCACCTTTGCAGTAAATTTCGAGGGTGATACCCAGGTACAAGCAGTGATCTGAATACCATAAGTGTTAATCAAGCGAGTATTGATCGGTACTAGTTGTTCTATTTCAGACTAGTGTTAGTATTTTGACCATAAATTAGTAATTTCTTATCTGATTTGAGTGATTCAAGTGGCTAGTTAAACTATACTTCAAGGAGAACAAAACACGACAAATTTACCTTAATTATGACTAATGACAGCTGAGAAATTCACTCAGCGTGGGGTATGTTAGTCGATTTAAGTTGATTTTGAATATAGAGTAGTTCGGGTTGTTTAGGACATAGCAGGTTTCGGTCTTTCCCGATTTGGGTGATTAGGTTGGAGGCATAGAACCTTAACCCCGAAGGAGTACAAATAAATAGTGTCAAGTATGGATTTAAGACCCTTAAAGATGGGTATTTCAAACTATCCCTAGTGTAAAATGGGCAAAATGACTAATTTTTGCGTGAAATCTTATAACTTGAGTTTGGACAGTTCAATTGGAATGATTCTAATTTCTAAGTAAAAGTAGATTCATAGAGGAACAAGAATACATGAATGATGTGTGGTATAGGTGTCATCTTGTACAAGTATGAAGTGAAATTATGCGCGTCGTGAAAGCGGGAAAAATATAGGAAATGCAACATATGATGTGTTAATGAAGCATCAAATATCTTATGAAATATGTAACAGCCCGAAGCATTGAGCGTAGGCATGGAAATCACGATATGTCATGAAAACATAATGTGGTAGAATGATTTATTATAAAACGGAAAGTGATTGAACTCATATAATTATAAAATGCACAAGACGGATATTGTAGATAACTTTTGCTATTCGTGGTAGGTATGTATAGTACTTGGTACTCACGATTAGTCTTGCGACGGCACTCTACGGCCGATGCTTGGCGCGTAGTAACGATTGCTCTACGATTAGTGCGCGACACTCTCGTAGTGCTTGGCACATTGAAAATTGCCGGTACTCTCTAATTAGTGCGAATACACTCACGGCGTGCTTGGCACGGTAGGCTTCCGATCTCTACGATTATGCCGGTCACTCTACGGGTAGTGCGACGACACTCGACCGTAGCCCGGCACATTAGTACTTTGGTACTCTCTAATTAGTGCGACGGCACTCTTTGTCAGTGCTTCGACACTCTTGCTTTGACTCTGACACCTTAGTGCGTATTTTGCAGCCCGAATTTATTGTGCTGTGTCCTACTCATTTCTTATGATTGGTTTGGGTAGTCAAACAGTTATATGATAAGACTCTGAATAAGAGGAATAAAATAAAAGAAATAGATAGTAAAAATCTGAATGTCTTTCTGGTACCTACGATGCGTATCTACTGGGTACTTTTGTACAAGTAAATCTGTAGTACCTACGGTACTTAGTATCATTAATATAGAGTATAAGTTTTGTGCTATAGACTAAAGTCATAATATCTGAACATGAAGCTATGTCAGTATAAGATGAGTAGACAGTATATGCTCATTAATACAGAGTATAAGATTAGGTAAGGCAGGAGTATATGCTCTGTAATGCAAGTATAGTTCAAGTAAAGACAATTAAGATCGTAATCTCATTATAAGATCAGAAATACAAGAATAAGCTCAGTGGCCTGAGTATAGGATCAGTATGAAGAATGGCTCCGTGTAATACAGAGTATGCAGATCTTAGAAAACACAGTAAGCACAATAAGTATTACAAGTATAAGATCCAGTATAAGTATATGCATTAAAGTAATACAAATTATAAGATCACGAGAATACAAGAATAAACCGTAATACAAATTATAAGATCAGTAAGACAAGTAATATCTTTGTAACACAAGTATAAGATCCGTAATACAAGTATAAGATCTTAAATATAAAAATAAGATCCGAAGTACAAGAATAAGCGTCGTAATACATTATAAGATCAAGGTAAAGGATATCTTTCTGTAGTACAAGTGAATCTGAAGTACAAGTATAAGTTACAGGTACCTGGGGTGCTTGATGGAGTCCTAACTCTGTAACTCTGCAGAGAGATTTGGATAAGTATCGGTCGGCTGAAGTTCAAGTGATGTCCTTTGGGAGATGCGAGATAATTATAAGTCAGAGAGACAGTATGTCTAAGTCGGAGTATATATCTCTTTTGGGAGATCAGACTACCATATCACGTCGTCTGATCTGGTATGTGTCTGTGAGAGACTTGAACAAGTATAGATAGATAAGTGGGGTAATATTGGATAAGTACCTCGGTCTAAGTATATGTATAAGTTCGAGTCAGGTATGCGAAATCTATATAAATGTGTCTACGGGGGATCGAATGAATAAGTCTGCCATAGAATCATAGATCCCGAGTATTAAGTATAAGTTGCTCCCAAGTATAAGTTCGATCTGAAGTGAACCGAGAGATACGAACTGAGCATGAGTTTGTTACAGGATAATTATGTATGTAAATGCAGTATATGAATTCTGAAGATTATGAGATCTATTCTTTGTATATGTTTATATGATTCGGTACTCTAAATGCATGTGTGCATTAAGTTATGGGCTTCCCATAAACATGCAGCAACATGGAGTTTTTAATCCGTGTAGGTACAAAGAGAGGAGGCATTGGATCTTCGCATACGGTGGGCTGACCTGCTAGTAAGGGTTCATCAGGTAGGTGTTCGCGCTGCGGGTATGTAAAATCTTAAATGTCGAGTTTAAGTATATGTATATGTAAATGGGACCTTCGGGACGCATGTATTGATATTGTAAACACATTACGGTGTAGTTTTATTTTATGTCTTTGATTTTGTTATAAGACTTGGGCCCAGCCCCAATATACGAAAAGTAAGTAAAGTCTAGTATATAGTCGCGCCCCGGACTCGGTTCGGATCTAGCGTCGGGTCGGAGGCAAGGAAATTAGTAACGAGAAATCAATCTTCAGTTCAATGAAATTGCTCATGAATGTTGCTTGACCTCTTATTCTCTCCATGAATGTCGACATTTGATGCAAGAAAGGATTGAGATCTCCTTTGTCCTGGATTTTTTGCTCTCTGACTCCCTTGTTGCTGCTACCTTGGAACCCCTGAAAAGCATACTATTGTTGAAAATTTTGCACTGGTCTTACACCTTGCTGTGCTCCACCTCCATATGAGAAATTCTAATGGTTCTTGAGTGTTGGTGTGTAATGAGTTGGCAAGTTGAGGTTTTGCTTAAAGTTGTAGCTTCTGTTACCATTGACAAACTGAGCCTCCTCAATTTGATAAGGACCCTCATGGGCTAGTCCCTCTTAAGCACTAATTTTCTGCTCACTTTCTTCCATTATTCTTACTTCATGTGCTGGATGCATTCTTCTTTCTTGGTTTCCTAGCTTGTTCATCAATGCATCAGTTTAGCCACATGGCGATCCATTACGATGCAATTCTATCACCCCTTCTTCCGATCTAACTTTATCACAAAGTCTCTGGAGCTCTGTAATTTCTTTACTTGATCTTTGATCCATTTGTTTACCCTCTTCAACACTCTTGGCTTGAATGCTCCATAATAAAATTGCATCGATTATACCTTTGGAGGTGTAGTTCATAGAGTGGTAAAGATGTCATCTTCCAGGTAGTGAAATACATTCCATAAAATGGGCATCTTTTGAGCAATCTCTACTTATCTCTCCATGCGATATAGAGACCTTTTAATCCTCTCCTTGTTTTAAGCACTATGTTTACCTCTCCTTTCTAAAGTGAGAGCGAAATGAAAGAATGCGCGCTCATATGAAACCTCCGCAAACTCCACCCGATTGTTCAGCAGTCATATGGTGATGATTTAAACCAGAAGATGTCTGCGACACCGGTGAAAAGGGAAGGAGTTGCGACTTGAGATCCTAGGTCTCACGTTCAAGCTGTATTGCACCATCATCGAAACCTTCGTATTTCTGGTGGGGTCTTGCCGGATGGAGTCGGTATATTGATGTTGTTGTTTTTGCATTTAGCGGTCCAAAGCTGGCACCCAACTCAAGTACGGCCTCTGTAGCGAGGTTGTCTCACATTGGGAATGTTAATCTCTAATGATTGGCTCAAAGTGCTCCATAAGTCCTTTAAGGTACTTTATTACTTCTACTGGTGTTTTGTTTGTGCCTCTCTCACATTCTTATAACATTGTGATTCAGCCATAGAACTTTCTTCAGATTTCTCGGTGCCCTCTCTGAGTCTCTATGTGGCAGGTAGCAGTGCATAGTTTTTCTATATGTATGTAAGATCTTCCTGAAATGGAAATACCTTAAGATCCCTTGAAATTAGTGGAAAGACAACTATATCTCTATAAGCTCATAAAACATTTTCAATATCTTACTCAGCTATTATTGTTAAAACTATTTTTGATAAAACAGAAAAATGTCCAAACTAGCAATTCCCTCTTTGGTTGGAATATTTATATTTAAATTCTCTTTTAGATCCCCGGAAACAGTGCTAAAAACTTGTAAGGGCCTAAATTATGATGAGATCAGTGTGTGTGTGTGTGTGATGCAAGGTTGGGACCGTGATGGATGATCTAGAAGTTTTGGTAAGTCAAAATAAGGGTTTGGGGTAGTTTTCTGGGCAACGGGTTATGGGCCAGTTTATATGATTTTCTAAGTTAGGGAATGTGTATTTGTGGTATATAAGGGAAAAATGGTATTTGCAGGAATATTTTATTGTATGGAACAAGATATGGAAAGTATTGGGTTGAGGTTGAGAAAAATTGGTTATGGAAAGTTTAAAAATATGAGATGGTGAGGATAGTAGAGTTTGCACAAGAGTGGTTACTTAGGGTTAATGTTAAACGATCCACACAAGATAGATGATGGAGTGAGGCGCCACAATCAACTATGGGTGGATTTGATTGATAAGCGAACAAAGAACCATACGAGAATCACCTAGGTATGAAGCCACAGACACGGCCTAAGGGAATCCACCCAAGACATAAGAGAAACGAGAGAACTCTTAAAGAAATGCAATATTATTAAACTTGGCTGACATATAAAAGACACTACGTAGGTGGGTATATATAGTCTCATACTTTCTAAATCAAAAAAAGCAACTACTTTAACTAGGAAAGAAACTTTCTAAATTACAAGCAACTCTAAAAGAAAACTTTCTAAAATAAATAAAGCAAATCTTCCTAAAAGGGATAGAATAAAATATTGGAGCAAACTTTCTAAAGAAATACAGCGGAATCATAAAACAAATCCTCGAGAGGAAGATCTACGGCAAATCTTTCTAAATCGATAAGTAAACCCATGAGAGGTTTGTCGAGTCGACCACGTTTTTGCCTTCAGGCCTGAATGAAAAGTCGAGGAGTTTTCACATGTATTGATAGTCTTGACCTCCCAGGCACAATTCTTCAATAGTAGAAATTGAATTCCCAATGTTTGGTGTGTTTATAGAAGCTCTGCATCGGTGTGCCAAACTTAGGCATTGCCTCAAAATTATTAAGTCCCAGTAATGCTTCCAAAACTTGTAAAGACCTTTTCTATACCAGAATTTCTCTGTACCACCTACCAAAAATTTATTGAGTCCCGGCAATGTACCAAAAACTTGTTTATGACCAAATGTTGATTGAAAATTATAAGATAATGTTTTCTTATATGTATGTAATTTTTTCAAATTTATATTAGGTCTAATTCTTTGCAAGTGCACAAGTCATACAAGTAATAAAGTGGATTTTAAGTCCAGATATCATTCCCACGAGAATCTGATGAGCGATCTAAAGATCAATTACCCCTACTACTTAAGATCCTTACTATTTGAACTCAAAAGTACAAAATTGATTTTCTTAAACTAAAGAAAGAATGACTGATTAAAATTTATAATATAAAAATTCAAAATGAATTGGAATTGAAATTTCATTGAGTAAAGTTAACACTAGGAAATGAATCAATGTATAATTATCAATTTACGCATCATTACAACTTAGATTATTGCTCAGGTTTGAAATCTAAACTTGTCAAAGATGCGAGTGGTATAGTTTGGATTCCTCCATACACTATACATTTCACTAATTGAAAACCATATTCCTTCCCGAGACACATGGATCTGTCGATTCTTGTGGTGTAATCCTCTTTCTAAAAGCGAGTATTTTCTTTCGATACTTCGCACCACATTCCTGAAATTTGAGAATTACTTATCCCATGGCTAGATAGTACAAGCCTTCTCCAATCTAATTGGTATCTCATCCTCTGAATTTGAGTAAACTCTACATCTCCTTGATTAGGTCATGTGGCACCTGGTCAGATCATTCATCAAACAGAAGAAACCTCTTATCAATTAGACTGATACATCTACCAACTAATCCTCAATTTCTAAGTAAATTAGTGATCTATCAAAATAATCTTTTAGAGTTCACTAGTTCCATAATGTTAGTCTAGCATACCCCCAAGTAACCGTTCTATACTCTCAGGAATATCCATTTCTGTGTCACTCAAAGGGCCTCCTGGAAATCAGAGCAAGATACAGTCCTTTTCTAGGTACAAGCTACTAATATTCGGAACAGCTAATTTCAAGAACAAAACTAATTAAATAAATTCAAAGTTCTAACATTGACATTCTTTCAAATTGTGCAAAAAATGATAACTAACATCAGTCCGTTCCCAGAGGGAGCTCAGTCTTTTAATACCAGATTGCAAATAACAATGACTAACTGATCACATAAATTCACTGAAATTGCAAGCAAACTGAAATAAATGAACTCCAGAAGATTCCCAAATTCCATTGAAATCGAGTGATAATAGAAACCAAATTTTACAATAAACCCATTTCGAAACTGGCAGATCGTGCTCAGAATCGAAAATACCATCAAATAGCTAAAACTAAATCTACGAAAAAAAAAAAATAATATACAAAGGAGACTCCAACTACCTAAATGTTCTTGGTTTTGCGGAAGCTGCGCACAGTGCTCTATGTGCTTCTATTTATAGATTTTCAAATGATGGGCCGCACTTTGAAATTTGAAATTATGTGGATCCCAACTACGCTGATATTTGTCTTCATCGATGACATAGGAAAATTATCGCGAACACTGTTGTCTTCAACTGTCGTTGCTTGTAGTGTTATGTCGACAATGTTGCATCCTTTCTTGAATTATGTCGCAACATATACTTTGAAAGTAATAAAATAGTCATTTGAATTTGTCTTGTAATTGTCATGACATAAGTTTTTTTCTACATTTCTTTCATGCCTTGTAATGTTAACACTCAAATGGTATGTCAAACATAGAAAGCTTTGCCGCGACAAAGTTTCCTTCTTGTTGCTCTTCATTGTGTCACGACATAAAATTTATGTGTCGCGGCCCGGTCTTGAAAATGTTGTGCAATTCTTTTTCAACTTCGTGATTAATGTCGTGATATAGCTTTCGATTGTCACGACAGATTTCTCTGCCTTCGGCTCTTCATTATGCCACAACATAAATTTCTATTTGTGACATTCTTTTTGTAGTTCTCATCAAAATTTGTCGCGATAATAAAATTCTATGTCGCAACAAAGTTTTCCTCTTAGCGTTATGTTGTGGTTGTCGCGACATAAAACTTCTATGTCGCAACATAGCCTTCTTGACTTGCTATTCTAACTTTTAAACTTTATGTCGCAACATATTTTAAAATGTCGATACATATTTCCTACCTTGCTCTTATCATTCTCTGAAATATTTGTCTCGACACAAAAACCTTTGTCTCGACCAACTTGTCTTGACTTGTCTCTTTGCTTTATCATTTTCTATCACGACATAGTTTTGTTGTGTCATGACATTCTTTCCTCCCACTTCAATTCTTTATGTCGCCACACAGTTTTGGATGTCTTGACAAAACTGTACTGCCATTTTCTATTATCCATGTCGCAACAGAACAAAGGAATGTCGCAACATTCTTCTTAGGAACTTCTTAGACAATGTCGTGACATAAAAATCCATTATTGCGACATAAGTCTGTCTTCTGATCTTCATTATGTTGCGACATAAATTTCTTTATTGCAACATTTATCATTTAATCCTTCTCATTTTATGTCGAGACAAAGTTGTGAAATGTCATGACAATCTTTACTTCCAACTTGAGTTCGGCTTTGTCTTGTTGCGACATAGCCCTACTAGTTACCTTAAGCTTTTGTTGTCACGTTCGATGACTATGTCGACATTACAAGATATGTCAAAGCATTTTTGCCTTGCTTGATTTTCTACTTTTCTTAACAAGAGTTGTTTCTTTTCATTCAAAATGCAAACAAAAGTTGGTGATTTTTTTCATAGTGCATTAAAATGGATCATAGCTAACCAAAAAATGCACGAAAAATGGACTAAAAATATATGAGTTTAGGGCTCATCACATGTCCAACTCCATATCTGCTCATGAGTTTTGAAAATAACTTGTTTTCCATGGCTTCCCTCATCGCTGTGGTTTATCTTAGGGATCATATATGCTGAGATGTTTCTTTGAATCGCCTCACCCTTTGTGTTGGCATCATTTATGGGACAAGTTATAGCTTCCACCCATTTTGATACATAATCCACAGCAGGGAGAATGTATAGATTTCCAAATGAGGGTGGGAAAGGTCCCATGAAGTCTATCCCCCATACATAAAAAATCTACACCACCAATATTCCTTGCAGAGGCATCTCATTTCTTCTATTTATATTCTCTGACATCTGTCATAATGCTTCACCACGTTGAATAGTCTGAATAGAGTTGTGATAAAGCAGTTAGAGGATTTTTATTTTTTTAAGGAACATTATGTCTCTATGAAGTGTCCTCCATATTGTGATGCATGACATTTATCTAAAGTTTCACCTTGTTCTGCCTCTAGCATACATCTTCTAATGATGATTGTTCTCTTCTAAATAGTGGTTCATCCACATATAGACTGCATCGGTCCTCGACTTTCTTTTTCTTGGTAGCTAAATTTGGTGGCATAATTCCAAAAATAGTTCCCAATGTCTTACCATGGTACTTGAGCGATGAAAAGTGCTCGTCGGAAATTTTCTTCTATTTAGGTCCACTTTTCATTTTGATAGGCTTTTCTAATCTTGATCGTGTTGTGATCCCAATTATCCTTGCCCATAACTTGTCCTTGATCTCAAAAGAATCAAATTCAGGCGACAATAAGATCCATCTAATTAGCCTTGGTTTTGCATCTTTCTTTGCCGTCGGTGGCCCGGTGTATTTTACGATCAATGTGCCTTATGACATGAGACCACAATATATATGGTTTGAACTTCTCACGAGAAAAGACTATTACTAGCATTTCTTTTCGGTAGTTAGGTAATTCTCTTGTGCTTGATGAAAGTCTTGCTAGCATAATATATATAACTACAGAAGGTCTTGTAGTTCTTTGTCTGACATTGCACCCATAGCAAATCATCACACATGATTTCAAATCCTTACTCAGTGGTGTTTCCGCAGTGGAGCTCGTCAACCCTATGATTTCTTGAATGCACATTTACACTGTTCATCAAATTCAAATTTTGCTTCCTTTTCAAGCAGTCTACATAATGGCCTTGATATTTTGGAGAAGTCTTTTATAAACCTTCTATAAAATCCAGCATGTCCCAAAAAATTTCTAATCCCTTTCATTGTAGTAGGTGGCATCAGAGTTTGAATAACATAAACCTTTACTTGGTTAACCTTAGAAATCTGGCCAGCGGAAATTTATACCCCGAGTGATACCTTGGTTACATAAAATGACATTTTTCCCAATTCAGAGCTAGATTTTTATCTTGGCATCTCTGAAGTACAGTTTCTAAATTTTCAAGGCAATTCCCAACACTGGATCCATAAACTGAGAAGACATCCATGAAGACTTCCATTGTAACGCCCCAAAATACCCTAAAAGTTTTATAATAATTTTATTATATATTCCGGGTATAAATTGAGCCAACTTGGGTTTTTCCGGGAAAATTGATAAATTATAAATCGTGAAATGTGAAGTGAAAATGTTAGCATATGATTAAATATTATATGCTAAAATGATAAATTGATTGAACCCGAAAATAAACCCAAGTGAAAAATGGGAAATTTGGAATTTGGTAAAATGAGGACCTAAGGGTCTAATGAGAGTGAGCTTAAATGTCAAGTGAATTCAATGATAAATGGAAGTCAAATGAAGACCAAAAGGAAGAAAAATGAGAAATGGATTTATTGAATTGCCAAACATGGCCTTAGAAGAAATGAGTGATATTATACCATATTGGTCTTAGAATGGCCATTATGCCAAAAAAACATTTTGAGAGTAAGGGAGAGGAGAAAAGCTAGATTTATTGCAATAAGGAAGTGATTTTTGTGTGATTTCTTCCCATCCATTGCTTCTAAAGTGATCAAGCATCTTGGGTGAAGAAGATTCAAGTGATTTCAAGGTATTACACAAACCCTAGATTTCTTTAAATGATGTTTGGGTTAGAAAAACCCTAATCCATCCATGAGTTTTGCTTATGGTTGGTTTAGGATGACTTTACAATGTCTTTGGGAGTGATTCCCATATTTTGGTTTGAGTTTTTGGGTGATTTTTGGAGAAAAATCGCAAATAGAGGAAAAAAGGAAAAACTAGGCACGGGTCCCTAGTGCTTTTGCAGCGTCGAAACAGCATTCCTGAATGAAATTTTTTATTTTGTTCACGAAAGTCTCGTGATGATACACCCGATAGTTTAGGGACCCTAATAAATAATCAATGGGGGTTCAAATAAGGATAAAACTAAATGAAAAACATACCGTACCTCACCGCCTCGGCGAAGCGAAGGTAGACTTAGTGTCTTAACCCAAAACCGTTAATGAAAATTAAGCGACATTCAATAAAAATGTTTAATAATTGTTTATCCACTGAGAGTGGTGTAATTATTGGCCAGGAAGGGTGAGGGATCACCTAACTTTGGTATTTGAGATCAAAGGAAGGAAACTTGACAAGCGGCCGGTTTGTTCAGCGACTATCTTATTTCAAGTGTTTTGGTAGTATACCAAATAAATATGAGATGATTATATGGAATGAGTATATCGTTGAAATGATATTACGAAAGTGCATATCGATTTGAAAATGTGATAATTGAAATGATTGACGATTAATTACATGTGAAAGATTAATCAAATTATAAATGAATTGGTCAATTCTTGACATCTTGAATTGGTGTTATGCGAATGAGCGACTGGCGGGATACTGATGACATCGTCGTGAAGATTACCGAGAGATTGTCAATTACACTTGGAGGATGCACAAATCGGCATCGAATCATGATGGTGTATGGCATTTAAATGCCATATGTCAGATGCCTGTCGGCATCCTGACATGATGGGAGACTGGGGTATGAAATGTGTAAGCACATTCTTAGAATGATAAAAGGGCGAGTTCACATATGAATCAAAGTCATATATGTGAATTGCATAGATAAAGTGAAATAACGAACTTGATGAGTGTAAATGGGATTGTAAACTAAACACATCTTTAAAAATTAATACGTTTGAATCATAGATTGGGTAATAGTATGATTTGTATATGAAAATGCATATTTGATATGATCAATGACAAGGTGAAAGCATGCGAAAATGAATAAACGTAAAAATGAATAACATGAGTATTGTTTGAAATATAAAAGGCATGATTTAATGATAAATGCATATCCTCAAATTGAAAATTGGAATAAACAGAACCACTAAGCATAGAAAATGTAGCGTATAGTTTATGCGTAGGTTTCGAGTAAGCAAGAAAGAAGGCCAAGAACAAGAAGCGCAGAGTCATAAAGAAGTTGCGGTGTATAAGTGTATACCCCATCATTTGCATATCATATCTTTTAAACATGTGATATTTTGTGAACAAATGAGTTGAACTCTGAACTAATGTTTTGTATATCATTTTGTAAAGGCGTGAAACGCCATTTTGTAAACAATTTGTATAAAAGTAATATTATGGGCCTACCATTTGAAAATGCTTCAACGTAATTGAAAACTGTGAAACGAAAGGACATAAATAAATTTTTTGATAAGATAGATGAAAACGTCGGAGTAAACTAGGCTCCGGTTCGAATCTGTCATTCGAGTCAGGCTGGGGATTCGGGTCACGACATTTTTGAAAAAAAAAATTAATAAAAAGGTAAATAAAAAAACTAAACGAGCGTCCCCGAGTTTTGGTTCGGATCCACCATTCGGGTCGGATCGGGCTTGGGGGTCGATACATCCATAACCTCCTCCAACAAATATGAGAAAATAGACATCATACACCTTTGAAAGGTGGCAGGAGCATTACACAATCCAAATGGCATGCATCCTTCTAAAAGAAAAGGTGCCATAAGGACATGTGAAGGTAGTTTTCCCCTAGTCCTCAAGGGCTATGGTAATATGATTATATCCAGAATATCCATCAAGAAAACATGAATGGGAGTGCCACGCGCCGGCACATCACAGCATTTGATTAATAAAGCGAAGATTGGTGATCCTTCGTGGCGGTGTTGATTTCTTGTAATCAATGCATACCCTCCATCCTATCACAATTCATGTTGGAATTAGCTCATTCTTCTCATTTCTGATGACTATGAATCCACCCTTCTTGGGAACCACATGAACTGGGCTCACCTAAGGGCTATCTGAAATTGTATAAATAAATCCTACATTCAACCATTTAATTACTTCTTTTCTGACAACTTCTTTCATAACTGGATTCAACCTTCTCTGATGTTCAACTGATGTTTTTGCATTTTCCTCCATGAGGATTTTATGCATGCAGATTGTTGGACTAATCGCTCTCAAATCTTCCATTTACCAGGCTATTACTTCTTTATACTTTTGAAATTCCAATGTTTACACTCTTTATCTTATGTAGGTAATTTCTTATAATTACAGTTTTGGATCTTTCAACTCCTAAAAAGGCATATTTCAAGTGTTTGGTAATTCAAGTCTTCCCCTCGTAACTTTTTGCTACCTCCTATGCTTTCTTCCGCTCTTTGTGATTTTTCTACATTGTCTTCATTTAGACTTAGCATTGTTTCTTTTAATACAAAACTGGCATTAAGACGTTCAGTATCAAGATCCTCAATATAATGGAAAATCATCATATTTTCATTCATTGAATCTTGATTCTTACAATCATCAATCAGTTCAGAACTGATAAGGACTACATTTTCAGATTTCTTACATTCAACTTTTTCATAATCAGGCTGCTTCAAGCTATGA
This sequence comes from Tetrastigma voinierianum, assembly GCA_016808115.1. NCBI lineage: Eukaryota > Viridiplantae > Streptophyta > Magnoliopsida > Vitales > Vitaceae > Tetrastigma > Tetrastigma voinierianum. The sequence continues at coordinate 115,099 of JAEQBH010000283.1, forward strand.
TTAAGATTGAAGTATACTTGTTCATTTCCCACTCTAAGAGTGAGCTCTCATTTCTTCAAATATATCAAAGGCTACTGTGGCAAAAATGGCTGCTTGACAACAATGGGACTTGCTTGTCTTCTTAGTGCTCCCATCACCATAAAATTCTTCCATTGGGAAAATGTTTTACCTTATTTAATACATTTTTCTAGTATTCCTTTTGGCTGAGCCATAGATCTGTCTGCCATCCGAAACCGTTGTTGTAGATAAGCTCCCCCAGACTTAGCTACACCATGAAGCGATGACATTAAATTGATGCCTCTACGAGTCACATAAAGCTCTCTCCCAAACTCACGAGTTCCACTATGGTGCATGTGGAATAGTGAAGCCTTCACCGGGATCATGCGTTTTAATTAGCGAGGTTTTTTGGATTACTGCATTGCATGTTGGTAACAGGTTTACCACTCCATCTTCATCAAAATTCCTTTTTTTCTGAGGATGTCCTTCATAAACTTGGCATAATGAGGCATCTGAGGCGATGCCTCAGCAAAGGGAATGTTTATCTCTAATTTCTTGAACATGTTCAAGAATTTAGAAAATTGATCATCTAACTTTGATTTCTGCATTCTCTAAGGGAATAGAATAGGATGTTGATAGCATCTCACTTCCTCTTTCTTTTTCAGTTCTCCCTTTTCATTCTGCTGCTCTTACTGCACCTTTGATTCCTCTTTTCCATCTGATGATTATGTTTTGTTCAGCTTCTTCTCTTTGCCAGTTCTTGCTTGTTCTTCCTTCTCAGTCAATCTTATCTCATCTTCTTCTCTTTTCGCAAATTCTCTGCCATTCCTAAGTGTTATATCCATGCAATCCTTGGGATTCTTCTTGGTGTCACTTGGGAAAGAATCCTTAGATTTAATATGCATACCTAGGGCCAACTGCCCTACTTGAGTCTCCAAATTCTTCAGAGAAGCATTATTGTTGTCTAAAACACAGTTGTGTTTGCCTGAAATGCTGCTAGCTCAGCAAACTTCTTCTCATGTATGTTCAATAGTCTTTTTTTTTTCACCCATGAAGTTTATCATCTAATCCTCAGTTGGGACCTCCTACAGCTAGATTATGCCTTTCTATAACTTCCTTGATGTTTGCGTCACACAAGGAAACCCTATGGAGTATAGTGCGCTAATAGTTTTGCATTTGGTCTTGGACCTGCTTGCCTCCTTTCCATATAATGAGGTTTCATGGTTTCTAAGGGTTGGTGTCATGTAATGGGTTGGAAGGTTACTATTTGGTTTGAAAGACTCCTATTACTTTGAATATCTTGAGAGCTTCTTCCATTTGATAAGGACCTTCTCAGCTAGTCCTTAGTCGGTTTGCTCACCTTTCGTAGCTCCTTCCACAGATTTGCTTTATTTGTTGAATGGCTGCTCTGATGACTCGACATGCTCATCAATGCATCCATCTTTTCTTCTATGGTTGACATCTTGTTCAGCTCAATCACTCCTCCTCCTCTCAATCTACTATTATTACTCCTTGTAGCTTCAGATGGAGCTCTATAGTTGCTCTTAGCCAAATCTTCTATGAGCTTATTGGCCTCTTCAGCACTCTTCCTCTTGAATGCACCATAATAGGCTGCATCCATGATACCTTTTGATGGGTAGTTCATGGCATAATAAAATATATCCATTTGTGACATTTGCTCTATGCCATGCATTGGGCATCTTCTCAGTAGTTGCTTGTATCTCTCCCAGGCATTGTAAACACTCTCATCTTTCTTCTATTTAAGGAAATTATTTCTCTCTCGCTGCGAGAGTGAAAGCGGAAAATCGCTCGAAGGCTACCTGCTTCTCTTCCCATGTTGTAACTGAGCCATATGGTAATGACTCGAACCAACTGGCTACAACATCTCTCAATGAAAATGGAAACAACTGCAACTTAATAACATCTGGTCTGACCCCATTCAGCTTCACTGTGTTTGTCATCCTCAAGAACCTCCTCAAGAGTTTATTTGGATCCTTACTTGGGTGTCTGTGGCCGGTGCCTCTTGAACCATGGTGATGGAGTGCAGCTTTAGCTCAAAGTTGTTTACTTCTATGGTGGTTACATTGCGGAATACTCATCTGATGATAGGTCTCCAGTCTCTGTCCTTTGTGCGAGGTCACTTTGCTCGCAATTGGCTCGTTTTGATTAGTCTCTTCTTTCTACGCCACTGCTTCTTTATGATAATTTCACTTTGCTAGGTTTCTCAATGTCCTCTCTAACTCAATGTCCAGTGGTAGCAGTTCTACTTCTTGTCTTCTGTGCATGTAACAACTGCCTAAAATGAAGGTACACTGAGATCAAAGTGAGATCATTAGACAAATAAAATATATTATGATTAACTGAAATAAAATATCAATAGCTTAATCATCTACTACCTGTGAAAACTATTTTTGAAAATTTTGATAAAAGTTAAAAGAAAACTGTCGAAAGTAGCAGATTCCTTTTTGGTTGGAATTTTGATCCTTAAACTCTACTTCAATCCTCAGCAACGACGTCAAAAACCTATTTAACTGATTTTTACATAGATCAAATGTTATCTTAGACTAACCAAATTTCTGCACTACCTCCAAAGATTATACTTAATCCCTAGCATTCATGCCAAAAACTTGTTCATACCATATAAATATGTAAAGATTGTTTTCTACTGTTGTATGTAAAAATATGTAATTAAAACTCATTTTGGTCTAAATCACTGCAAGTGCACAGGTCATACAAGTAATAAAGTGGATTATAAGTCCATATTACAATCCCACAAGGACTAATGAGAAATTCTAAAGATCAATTACCCCTATTACTCAAGAAAATCACTATTTGAACTACTAATTTCCAGAATAGATTTAACTAAATAACATAAATGGAATAAAAGAATTTCAAATCTAATATTCTGTAATGAAAAAGGAAAATAAAAATAAGAAGATTAAAGAGTTCATTGAGTTACAATAACACTAAAATTGGGATCAATGTTATGACTATCAATCCTTGCATCAAGTTTTGAAATAATCCAGCCATTAGTTTGGTCTAGACTTGTTGATAGCAAGTAATCTGACCTTGAAATACCTCCACGACACTACACATTTCGCAATTAGAACACCATATTCCTAAACCCAATCAAATGGATAAATGGATACTTTTGCGATTGATCCTCTCTTAAGATCTAATTTGTTTTTTCTGCTTGATTACTTCTGTTCTCTTGGGACTAAGCGTTTGCCCATATAGACGAGGTAGCCTGAGCCTCCTTCAATTTCAATGTCACCTCAATCAGCAATTCTTTAGAATACTCTATTTCCTTGATTAGATCTTTGCTAACACAAGATCAAGCTTATTCTTCCAAATTGAGATGAATCCCCTAAACATTAAGCGATAATTCGGTAAAAATCATTATACCTGGAACACACCCATGCTATCACCTAGAGAGGGGCAAGGTTAAGAACAAATGCTAATTACATCAGTAATATTCAAAGTTCATTAGTTACGAAATATCAATCCCATACTGAGTTCTATACATGTTCTCATGACTCTCCGTCCTACATGTCTCGAAAAGATCTCTGGAAATCGAACACGGAAGCGACTCTATTCTAGGTATATTTTGCGTATCAAGAACAATTCACTAAAACAGTGCAATTAAATTAATCGAAATCATAACCCTGACATTCATTTAAATATTACAAGAATTTGATAACCAAACATCAATCCCATCAGGAGAAGCTTATCCTTTAATCAGAATCACAAGTGCAACGACTAGTTGATCAAACAAATTCATTAGAACTGTAATCAAAACTAAAGAAAATGGTTTCCAAAAGCCAATTAAATTCAGACAGAGATGAAACTCGATATACAATTATTTTAGCTCTAAATTTAATTTCAAACTACTACTACAATCCTCAAAAAATAAAAGAAAAATAAATAAAAATAAATAAAATGAAAATGAAATAAAATATATATATATACAAAAGAGACTGCAGCTCCTCCTAAAAGCTCAAGGCTGGATGAAAGTTGCCAAAAGACTCTTGATCCAAAGATATCTTTTCTACCCTAACACTTTCTATTTATAAAGGCTCAAAAATACTGGGTCGGAATTATAGGTTGAAATTATGTATTCCAATGCAGGCCTAGTTGATGTCTTTGTTGCGACAAAGTGGTCTATCTTCGACATTCAGCCACTTGTGTGTGCGGGCTCTGTCGTGGCCTTGTTGCGACATTGGCTTTGTCTATGTAGCTTTTGGCCTTTGATACTTCATTATCGCGACAAAGTTGCAAAATGTCGTGACATCTATGCATCTTTTATGCTTCCATTCTTTGTTGTGAATTTGTCGCAACACTACTAACTAGAATTCTTCTTAAGTTATTGTCACAACAAACTTTTCAAATGTCGCGACAAAGTTTCAGTATATGCCTCAAGACTCTTCTCCATAATTGTCACGACAATTAAAGGAATATCTCGACCAAGTTCTTTTCCCTCTCCTCAAATTGTGCCGCGACATACTTCTTCTTTGTATTGACAAATTCCAGTTGACTCCTTCTCATAATTGTCACGACAAGGTTTTTGAAGTCGCGACATGGAATCCTTTTTCGCAAAAAACTCTTAGTGAACTCTGGTTTGCTTGTGTCGTAACAATCTTTGCTATATCATGACATTCGTCCTTTAGTCTACCCTTCGTTGTGTCGCGACAAAGAATCTGTATGTCGGGACCTTAGTAAAATTTCTTCATCATTTACCTTGCACAATGCAATGCGACGTCTTTTCATTGATCTGATAATTTTTCTGCCTTATTCTTTGTCACGACTGAGCATATCAAATTAATGCGACATTCTTTGTGTCTTCTTCTTTTTAACTATATGCATGATGAGTTGTGGATCTTAGTGACAAAATCTTCTTTCTTTCTTCAAAAATTATGTCGAGACATAGCTGTGGAATGTCGCAAAATTCTTTCAATTGTTCTCTTGGATATTCTTCTTACTCTTTGTTGTGACATTATTTTGGATGTCGATTCTGATGTTATATTGCCATTTTCTTTTTCCTTTGTCGCGACAAAGTTTCGAAATGTCGTGACACTCTTTTAGCTCTTCTGCCTTAACTAGGTCGCGACATAACTTTAGAATGTCATGACAAACCCTCTTTGCCTTCTTCACAATTTATGTCGCGACATAGCTGTGAATTATCGTGACATTCTTTCAACTGTGCTTTTGGACAATCTTCATACTCTTTGTTACAACAGAGATTTGATTATTGTGATAAAATTCTCTTGGTTGTCTTGAACTTTTGTCCTGCCATTATTCAAAAATGTTGCGACATTCTCCATTTTTCTATCTTAGCCATTTTTGTTGCTTTTCTTATTGGTTTTTTCTTCTTTTCTCTAAATTCCTGCATAACACAAATCTGGGTGAAGATTCTATAATTTCACATTAAATTGAACTTTTAAGCCTCAAATATACATGAAAAATGGACTTAAAATAGATAAGTTTTACACTCATTAAAGATATTATCATAGCAGCTAACTTACAATATGTTAAAGATAATCCTCGAAAAACCATCTTCATCAAAGGAATCGTTTCCTTTTTGTTAAAATAAAATATTGTATTTTATTTTAACTTCATGAGACATGACGCTTTGATGCTCCCCACGTTCCCATTTTATTTAACTAAGGGGAAACGATTGGGCCACATCATGAGACATCACGTTCCCATTTCCTTTCAATGCTTGTGATTGTATGTATTGGCATTGCTTGTTGCTCTTAGGTGGGGAGTAGCCTTGGTAGAAGATATATCTACTGGGCTTTGCTCACCCTGTCATGGGACCACCCTTTCAGGTACATGAGAAGACGGTGCTCCTTCGAGGCCGGGTTGTGGCCTTGAGAAGTATTTTTGTAAAATATATTAGAACAATCTAGTTTTAATAAATTTTGGCATGTAAAAGTGTAAAAGAGTTGTACATCAAAATCTTGTAAAATATGATAAGAATTTGTATATTTGTAAGAAAAATATACAAAAGGCGACCCGCAATATTCACGGGTTGTGAGAGTTGCAATGGACCCGAATTTTGGAATGTCGCGGCGCAATTATCGAGTATCACCGGTTGTTTTAGGGCATCCTGACTTAGTATGAGCTGAGTTTGTGATTACCAGGGGCCTAATGGGCATAGCCACTGATTAATGCTAGTAGGGTTGCGTGCAAGGGCTTAAAGGGGCATAGTCACGATACCGGCTTGTCCGCATTTCGGTATTAGGTTAGGTACACGTTTACAGGGCTCGGGTGGGTTATCCACCGGTGTTTTTGGATGCAGGCTCTGAAGCTATGCGTAGTCGGGTATCGAGAGATAGGTACACGAATACCTAGGATTAGTGGGCATGGGTGTAGAAAACGGCATTGTGTGCATTGATTGTTGTTGTGTTCTAATATGTTCCACGGGAGATGTATTGTGGTTGTGTGAATATATGCATGATAAAATGTGTATAGAAATTGAAGAACGCTAGGGTTAGCAAGCGCAGCCAACCTTAGGGGTTGGAAAAGCGCTATAACATGATTCTGTGGGAATAATTATTTATTAGTATTTGGCATTATGCACCACTAATGTGATAAATGAAATGAGAGAATCTCTGGTACTATCTTAACTTGTAGATGGCAAGTCGAGGAGCCTGAGCGTAAGTCGTCTGTGGGCGTGGCAGAACCACTTACGGCTTTGATTGCGGTATTTGTGGAGGCGATGCGCGCTACATTTACCACCATTACTGAGACTAGTCTGGTGGCTGTCGGAAATTTGAGGTAACCTTCGGTGAAACAGATAGCCATGACAGTTATGGAATACGTGGCTAAGTTCATAGAGCTAGCACGTTTCGTGGATGATGTGTACGGATATGGCGGAGTCGGGGTCGGATGGTCTGAAATTGTCCATCCGAGGCAAGATTGTGGGATTTCTCTTATAAGACATGGATTTATGGTCGAGACGATTATGGCCCGTAAGGAGATAGATGGCCTTTGGAGCATCCGAGATCACAGTCTTGGGAGAAAAGGAAGGAGAGTCATAACTAGCCACAGATCGAGGAAAGAAGCGAAGGACTTGTTCCTGAGGACATTAAATTACAAGGCGCGGCTACTCGAGGCCCAGGCCGAGAGCGGCCTGCCCGATCTGGTCGAGGGTAGATGATATGTTTCTACTGTCACTAGCCTGGACATAAGAAGCGGGATTGCCTGAGTGGAGATCTCGGGGATACTATGGGACACCGATCCAGTGTCGATGGGACGGGCAGCCGATCTGGTTGTTCCTTCTCACCCACGGTATGGGTGGAGAATCGGTTTCAATGAAAGTGCCACCTAGGCACCTTCGGCCGACCTGGCGGCAGGCGAAGGGGGCGGGTATGGAGTCGAGGTCGGGGACGGGCTCACGGCCGGGACAGGACCGGGGCGTGTCTGTTGTTGTACCCATGAGTTTAGCGTCACCCAGTCGACTGGATATGTAAGTCACGTTTCTACTGCCATGACTAGTATTGTTTAAAGTCGGATGCATCATATTGATATTCATTATTGTTGCATCTTGTGTGATAAATTTAGTGCAGGTTGAGGCTTTTGATGGACAAAATTCCCACAAGGAACTAGGAATGGGTTAGCTGAATCGTCATAATTGTTAATTAGAGATCTATGGGCCTCTACTCACGGTGGACTGAAGGATCATGAATAAGTCCGAGGTTGATGTCATCCTAGGGATAGGCGATTGACACTAGGTGGGTATAAATTATGAATGAGTTGTTACCTACACACAGGACGAGTATTGGTATATGATTACCCCCCAGGAGTTTAGGACAGAATTTCTTTTAGGGAGGGGGGGGGAGAGTGTAAAACAGTAGAAAATTTAAATTTAAATTTTTCAAAAAAATGGTAAAACGGTAATTTTCCAGAATAATCCCGGAGGAAAAGCTGAGATTTTTCTAGATCTCGGATGGTGAAACAGATTTCACCGTTGGAATCGTCTCACAAAATCTAGCACCCCAGTCGAATTTTGTCGAATTCCAAGACTATTAGAATTTCACGGTTTTTGATAAATATGTAGGGTCGAGTGCGATTGACCACGTATTGGCACCGGGTGGTAGGGGTGGCCACCATGGCGGTGCATGAAGGTAGCAAGAGGGAATTTTGCATGGGAGTAGGTTGGGGAGTGACTCATTCCCACTTAGATTCAAGCCCAAAAGCAAAAATAAAATAAAATATACCATATATGAGAGAGAAAGGAGAAAAGTAAGCAGAAAAAAGGTGGAGAGGAGGTCACGTGGAGTGCAGCAAGAAGGAAAGGGAAAGGAAGGAGAGAAAAGAAGGAAAGAAAAGGAAAGAAAGAAAATGAAGGAAGAAAAGAAAATGAGGAAGAAAAGAGAGAAGAAGAAAAGAGAAAGGAAAGAAGGAAGAAAGGAAAGGAGGAGGGGAATCGGAACCAATGTCGAGCAGGGACCAGAAACGAATGGCGAAGGACTACAGAATTATGCTCTGAGGTAGGTTTCCTCTACTCGGTTCTTTTACGCTAGGGCACGTAATGGCCTAACAGGTTTACGCCCGTTTCAAAGCAAATTTAGTGTGGTTTGGTTGTCATTATGTGACAGTCAGACAGTTTCACGGGTTTGACACTGTCAGGAATAAGACATTGTATTCCGAGGAATGCAAAATCAGAATGGCAAGCGGGGTGTGCCCCGAATTTTGCACAACCTTACCGTCGGTAGGTATCAACTTGTGGACTGACACATGCTACTACTCCGATTTGTGCATTCTCGACTCAATAAAAGATCGTTGAGTCTAGAATTTAATAAAATGAAGTGCTCAGCCAAAAAGTGGGTTGAACATTGGGCTGGATCATGGACAGTTGAGGAATGGTCCGTTTCGGTTTCTAAACTCTATTTAACCTGGGCTTGTATCCAAATGCCTGGGGTTGCGTATGACCTAAGCAAGGAATTGCGTGTTGGATTTTTTTTGTGGTATTGATAAAATCTAGACTTTCTGGACTAAGTCCAGATTATTTCTGAGGCTAATCATGGCTAGATTTATGGCCGGGAATGGCTAATGTGTGTTATTGCTATAAATTGAATAACATGTTGAATGTGTAAAATCGTGTGATATATGTGTGATAAAAATGGAAATAATTATATGTATTAAATATAATTTAGCCATGACACTTGACATATAGTGTAATAGATATGTTCAGATGTGACACGTAGCCATGTGAAGAATGGCGAATGATATTTAGGCCAGATTGGCGCACGCATATCACGCTGAAGTCGTGTGAGTGTATGGTCAGTCGATAATCGTTTCCTCGTGTTCGACCATGGTAAATCGACATTGCGTTGGTGTTCGATGTATGTTGTGAGGACATGGTAAATTGACACTATGTCAGTGTTCGATGTATATCGAGGACAAGCAGATTTGATAACTTGTTTGGTGTTCAATGGTGAGCTTTGTGAAATGGGACAATGTCCAAACTGAAGTCTACTTCGCTGCATGGAATGAAAAGTACGCGGTGTAAATGGATGAAGCAAGTAGTGATAGCATTCGAATCCAGTAGTGGCCTTAATCAAAAAAATTGTACCCTATTTCCTCCATTGTCAAGATATGGCTATCGTATTATGAGCTCCTAGGTTAAACATGGGATAAAGGTTTTTCTTCAGACAAATGGTTTGCAATGAAGTTCAAAATGGTGTTTTGGATTTTAAGGTTTGATAAAAACAGTGGGTTGTGATGGTTGAAAACTGAAAATAAAATGAAGTAAAAATATAAAAGAGAATTCCTTTCATATCAGCCACTGTGGCTTAGGTTCCTAGGGCAACCTGATGGTTTCAATATTTCTGCCAGGAGGGACGACCTATAGTCATCTCCTCGAACCTGATCTTCATTTAGAAATAAAACCATCCTTCATTAAATATCTTTTGAAAATGGAATTCACTCGGCCATTAATGCTCTCAATGCTAAACACAAATCTTCCTGACCACCTTCTAATGGCTCATGATGGTGAATCACTAACTCGGGTGGATCTAGCAATAAGCATCCACCTAACCCAAAAGCTACCAAATAATGTAATCATTCAAGGTGACTGGCGGATCAAAACCATAAAGTTGTAAAGGGAGAACAATAATAACAAGAATACCGCGTGAAAACCATAAAACCCCTGCCACTGACTTAGATCCTTCCACCCAAATGACCTTCTTCTTCAAGGAGAAAAAGGTTCTAGCCACTCATCCTCTGAGTTATCATCCTCAAAGGCTGTTTGGCTAGTGAGAAAAAGAGAGAAAATTAGAGAAAATGGGAAAGGCGGGAACTGCCGAAAGGTTGGCGCCCAAAAACTTTATTAATGGTCTAAAAGTCTCCAAAGTTGAAAAAAAAATCTCCACACAATGTCTTGTTTGGGGGATTTTATAGCCAAAACCCATTACAAATTACCAAAATAACAAAAGCAAAAACTATTACAGGAGGACAAATTGGGAAGAAATCCAAAAAAAATGACAAAAAAGTCAAAAAGTCATAATCAACATGAATAGTGTCACAAATGCGAATCAGAGGTCAAAATTTGAAATTTCGTGAACTGCGAAATTGTCGTGGTTCAATGCATTCTTCCGATCTTCTTCTTATGCTTTCGATTCAAGTAAATTATGAGTTGAACTTGGATTCTACATGTTTGAGTTGATTCACTGTCCTCAAGATATATATCCTCTAAAACAACCAAACTTGCCACAAAATTTGATTAGTAGCCTTGTTAGGTCCTTAACATGCCAATTGGGTTAATTAGGGTGATTACTACAAAAAAAAGTGCTCAAACCTCGTGATAATAAGTGCGTAAAGAACTGGGGTAGTAATCAAATAGACATCCCCTCGTGCGAAAAACCCGTATATGGTTTAGACATGAAAACCGTCTGTTAAAGCCCGTAAAAATGTCAGATAGGTGTGTACACCTCGCAAGGAGAACTCTGAAACTGCGGGCCCACACCATAACACACAGTATTAGGTAAGGAAATAAGTAGGCATTGGGGGTATCCAATGTGTCTAGAATTACAAAACAAAAAGCTTTTGTTTTGGAAAAAGGGCAGGGGCGCTACGCCCTTGACGTTTTTTCACACTTGGCATATGCAGGTGTGAGGGAGTCAGTGAGGACTTAGGATTTGAGTCATGAGGGGCATACTACATTCATTACATGTGTATTATCTGTGCACAAATGTAGTATAGTACTTCGAATGTGTGTGATTGAATGTATTGGCATTACATGTTGCTCTTAGGTGGGGAGTAGCCTTGGTAGGAGATATATCTACTGGGCTTTTCTCACCCTTTCGTGGGACCACCCTTTCAAGTACACGAGAAGACGACGCTCCTTCGAGGCCATGAGTACGACGAAGGCCGGGTTGTGGCCTTAAGAAGTATTTTTGTAAAATATATTAGAACAATCTAGTTTTAATATATTTTCTCATATAAAAGTGTAAAAGAGTAGTACATAAAACTCTTGTTAAATATGATAAGAATTTGTATATTTGAAAGAAAAATGTACAGAAAGACGACCATGAATATTCCGCGGGTTGACTAGTTGTCAACCGGACCCCCAGACTTTGGAATGTCAAAGCAACAGGTATCTAAGCATATTGCACCCTGTTGGGCGCTTACAAAAATGTCTAATATATTAACCGAGCACTTTTTCTTAGGAGGCAACCCAAGCAAGACTTTAATTTTTATAGCTTATATTAATTCAAGTAAAATGTCAGGTGTTCAAGTACTAGTTTTGATTTTGCTAGATATTTTATTTTGTAATTTTGTTTATTTTTCAAGACAATGAAGCTATAATAGAGATAAATTTTAATTGGAAGCATTCTTTCTCAAAAATCACTATGCAGAAGTATTATAAGGGGGAGTTCTTCTTTTTCCCAAATTGGTTCTTCAATGAAATGCACAACTGAAGTTTGTTTCTGAGCAAAAAAATTGTAAATAGCTTCATTTTGCTCATTGCTTGGATGCATTGTGAACTTTTTTTTATGAATGATATTGGGTGAAGAATGAGATTTGTTGTTCATATTTGAATAGGTATTGCTTGATGATTATATGTGTTTTTACAAGTATGAAATGAGTGGAAGGACTATTCTGCATAATGTCATTTGTGTTAAATGGTTGAAAATAGGTAATTGTGCAAATTTTGAAGTAAGACATAAGATTGTCGTGACAAACAATATTTTGTCGCGACAAGGATGGTTCTAACCTTCTATTTTACAAGAAAAACTTTGTCGCGACATAATTCCTTCTGTCACGACAAAAGTTTACATGGACATCATAAAATATGTGGGGACATTTCTTACTCTATCGCGACATAAGACTGACCTAACTTCCAATTGATTACAAAACTCTGTAGAGACATTATTTCTATATCTTGCGACACAGTATTAAAAAGGGAACAAACCCTAGGTCAGTTGTTGTCGCTACATTTAATGAAGGCACAACAAAATAGTTAGCTTATAAATAGAGAATTTTTTAAAAACTGAAAAGCCACCTTCCTCATAAACCATCAACCCACTCATCTTCCTTCATTAAATCTCTCTCGTCTTACCTTCTAAAACCCTAGAGTCCAAAAACCCTATTCTGACCATGTTTGAGTCGTTGCACCTCATTCCGAACATGAACGAAATGATGGAAGCATATGCATTAGTAGAGGAAGAGGCTATTCAAGAAAATCAGTCAGGGGAAATGCAAGAGAAAGAAAGAGCTGAAGCTATAGTAGAGCCTGAGCAATGATGAGTCTTAAACTCATCTATTTTTAATCCATTTTTCCACCATGTTTTTAACAATTTTAGATCTATTTTTATGCCAAATTATAGAATATTCACCAATTATATGTTTTATGTGTGTTATTTGAAAACGAAACAAGCGTAAAAGAAGTAAAAATGTGGAAAAGGCAAAGCAGCTTGTCGCGATATAGTCTATGTCGCGACACTAAATTCAAGCAGCTAAAGGAACTATGCCGCAGCCAAAGAACTAAATGTCGTGAACAAAGCTCGTGACATAACTTCAATGGCTGAAAGAGAAATTTTGTCAATGAATAGAGTTTTTCGCTTTACATTAGTGAAGAAGATTATGAAGAAAACCGGCCGCAACTTTGACTCAAGTGGACAAACGACAAAACCGTGAGATCAAGGAAGATGTGTCGCGACAATATAATTTATGTCGCAACATAAAAAGCTGAAAACTAACAGATAAACTCTGTCGCGACAAAAGACAATCCTGTCACGACAGAAATTGCTCAGATTATAGCACTAGTCAATTGAGACAAGTGCTTTCATGTTGCGACATAGTGAAGAAATAAAGGTAGAATCTCTAGCACGACAAAGAAAATTACTGTCGCAACAAAAAAAGCTACTAAATAAGAGAATTATGTGGCAACATAATAAAATTAGGTCGCGACAGAAATTGAAAAAGAACTTAGATTGGCCAAGAAACTATGTGTCGCAACAATGATTTCTATGTCGCGACAAATAGCTCAGCAAGCAACAAGAATCAAAGAAGAAAAGTCTGTCGCGACTAATGAGTTTCCTGTCACAACAGAAATTGCTAAGGACTCAAAGAGATCCTGTCGCGACAAAGAAACCTCTATCGCGACAGAGTTGACAGGCTGACAAGGAAAATTATATCTCGACAAACTTAAGAAGCGGAAGGACATGAGAAGCTTGATGCAAACAGGTTTGGTGTCGCAACACAAGGCATTCCTGCCGCGATAAGAACAAGACTGCTAATAAAATCTAAGTCACGACATTATCAAAGTACGTCGCAACACAAACCAAGAGCAAGCCCAGAGAATAGGTCGTGATAGAAAACAAGAAGCTACGACAAAGGTAGCGACAAAGACTGAAAGCTCTGTCACGACATACCTTTCTATGTCGCAACAAAGAGACCAAATCAGGCCAGAATTTTGGGGATCCACAACGCAATTAATGAAGTGAAGCGCAACATTGGAAAGCCTATAAATAGACGCTTCTAAGGCAATGTGTGCAGCTTCCTCAACTCCAGGACGTTTGGGTGGTTGAAGACTCTTGTATATTTTCATTTTTCTTTTTATTTTATTTTCTATTTTAGTATATTTAGTTTTAGTATAGCTTTTTTTGTTAGTTTTCCTTTCATTTTATGGATTTGGGTATTGTACTAAAGTGTAGCTTCGAGCTAGTATTTCTTTATAAAATCATCTTTTTCATTACTGTTTGATTTAAATGGATGATGGAAAGTTTATGGAATTCATTTATTTCAGTTCGTTTATGATTTCGGTGAATTTTCCCGATCGCTACCATCGATATTGAGCGAACCACTTTTGAAAAGTCGAGCTCACTGAAATGAGTCGTCGATAGTCATTTTTCCGCATAAGGTGGAAGAAAGATTTTAATTAGAATTTTGAATTTATTTGATCGGGTATTGTTTATAAATCTCATTTGTTTCTGGGTGACTAGTACCGTGTACCCAATGCAAGGTACTGTATCTCGCTCTAATTTCTAAGAGGCCCTCTGAGTGACACAGAGATGGAGAATCATGAAAGTGTAGAGCAATTCTTTGTGGGTATGGGAGACTAATACTATGGAGTTAATGAACTTTGAAGGGTTACTCAAATAGATCACCAACTTACTTATAATTTAAGGATAGTTGAATGAAGTATAAGTTTAATCACTTAGAGGTCTCTCCTCTTTCTGCTGAATTGATTCTGATCCCGTGTTAGCAAAGATCTAATCAAGAAGATGGAAATTTTCATCAAAAGTGTAGGATGGGGTGTCAATCAAATTGGAGAAGGCTTACAATATCCTATCTATGGGGGCAAGAATTCTTTAGTCCTAAGATCTAAGTATGAATTACTAAATAGGAAAAATACTTAAATCTTATAAAGAGGGTTACATATTACAAGTAACTGATTAGAATCATGTCTTAGAAATGAATATGAACCTTTAATCAGTGAAAAGTATAGTTAAGGGAGAACTATACTACTCAGATCTGACAAACTCGGTTTTCCAATTTATGGTTGAGCTATGAATCGAAATGATGCAGAAATTGATTATTACTAATTGATCCATGTCTAGTTCTGTCTCACTCAGTGAATCCTAAACCCCAATTTTATTAAAAAAAAATTGTATATTAAAGATTTCTATCTAGGACTACATTTTTAGTCTTCTTATCATCACAACAGAGGAGTTCAAATAGTAATGATCTTGAGTAGTTGGGGTAATTAGTCTTTTGATTTATCATCCGTCCTCCTGGGAACGACATCTGGACTTTAAATTTCCACTCTTATTACTTGTACAACCTGTGCACTTGCAGTAATCAAGACCACATACAAAAATTTTAAATGAGTCATTTTACAAAAAAAAAAAAAAAAACAAATCCATATTTTCATGTATATGAAAAATGGTCTAAACAAGTTTTTGGAGCCGCTATTGCGATCAAAATTTCTTAGGTGGCAAGATTTAGAAGTTCGCATACACTGATCACATCATACAGTTTGGTCTTAACAAGTTTTTGGCGTCGTTTGCCGGGGAATCGAATTGATAAATTTAAGGATCAATATTCTATCCAAAAAGGGATTTACTAATTTGGACATTTTTCTTTTTGATATTATAAATTTCAAAAAATCACAAAAACAATTTTATTGGCAGTAGCTAAACTTCAGCTACTGAATTTTTATATGAGCTTAAATGGAGATAATTGTCTCCCACATAATTCATTTGATCTTAGTGTATTTCTATTTCAGGAAGATTTTAAATGCATAGAAAACCATAAGCGCATCCGCCGCCTAGACACCGAAATTGAGAACACTAAAGAATTCCGAGGGAAATCTACAAGTAAATCCAAAATATGGCAAATCAAAGAGAAAGACTACAGGCTATTCCAAAAGAAGAAGAAGAAGCAGAGAGAACTCAGAGGCCTAATATTATGGAGGACTTTTGGAGGCCTATTATCCAAGAGGAGTACTCTACAAAGGAGACAACCCGCCATAAGCCAACAATGATCAAGCCGCCAGCACCTAAAGGGTATAATCATGCATCCCGCTATGTGGCTTTTAAGAGAATAAGCGCAGAGCAGGCAAGGCGACCGGATCAAGACCTTACAATGCACTACAAGCCCCATCCTGGCTTTTTAGGAATGCGAATGCATCGAGGGAAGTGGTTTGATTGAGCTGAATCGTATGACTACCATAGAAGCAAAGTTGGATGTAGTGATGAACAAACTAGGAAGCAATGAAAGGAGAATGCATACTGCACATGAAGTGGGAGCAATAAAAGAAGGAATTAGAAGTAGTGTTGAGGGACCAATTGAAGAAGAGCCCTACCAAGTTGAGGAGACCAAGTATATGAATGAGCAAAGAAGTTATCACTTCAAGCCTAACCCCAACTTGCCAACACACTATACACCAGCACTAAGGAACCATGAAAACTTTTCATAGCTGGAGGAGCACAGTGGGCCCCAGATTGGCTTAATCACCATCAGCTTATGCTCAACTCCAGTTCCAAGAACAAGAAAGAAAGAAAGAAGGGACAATAGAGGAGAATATCAAATTCGAAAAGGAATCAATCATTTGAAGATCGGATGCTGTATTTCATGTCAGAAAATGAAAGAATTCTGAATATGCATGAGAAAATATTTTCTGAACTTGAAAATTTCCAAGCAAACACAATTGTGTTTTAGACAAATACCAATGCCTCTTTGGAGAATTTGGAGACTCTGATAGGGTAGCTGGCTCTGAATATGCGGAATAAGTCCAAGGATTCAATTCCAAGTGACACAAGGAAGGATCCAAGGGAATGTATGGCAGTACTTCTGAGAAGTAGCAGAGAACTGAATGAGAGAAGAGTTGAAAAGAATGACACTGAGGAAGAGAATTATGCTGAAATTAGAGAAGAGTTTAAGCAACACAGTTCAGAAACTATAGAGGAAGAGAAAACAGCAAAGATGCATCCAGAGCAACAGGTGGAAAAAAGAAAATCCAGGGAAAAAAGAAGAGGTTAAGGCTTATGAACCTCAAGTTTCGTCCCTCATAGACTACAGAAGGCAAAGCTAGAAGAGCAATTCTCTAGATTCTTAGACATGTTTAAGAAGATAGAGATCAACATTCCTTTCTCATAAGCATTGACTCAAATGCCTCTTATGCAAAATTTTATGAAGGAGATATTGATCGAAAAGAAAGATTGTCAAGAAGGAATAGCTGAGCCCGACAAAGAACTCCGCAGCAGTAACTGTAATCTCCTACCGTGAGAAGATGCAGATCCAGCAAAATTTCTTCACTATACCCTACGTAAATCAGGGCATGCTACGGGAAAAGCACTTTGTGATTTCTGAGTCAAAGATAAACTTAATGCCGCTTGTCCTGGTTGCTAAAGACTAAGTTCGGGGGTGAACTAACTCCTGCCATGACCTCAAATGGCGTATTTAACACTAGCCCATCCTAAGGGCATTTTAGAAGATGTAAGGATCAAAGTGGAAAATTCATTTTCCAAGAGACTTCAGGAATATTGATATAAAGGAAGAAAAACAAGTCCCATCACAAGGGAAGACCTTCTAGCAATGTATGTTTTGATCGATGTGAAAGGAGAATTAACTCGTGGTCGGGAGACGGTGCAAGATATTTCAATCTTAATCACAAATAATGTACTCTAATTAAGTAATGTTGATCTGTGAGATTTTAGAAAAAATTCCCATTAGTTCTAATCGAATAATGATTGTATTTTTCTGTAATGAGATGAATTTCCGCATTCTCGAGCATCTCAAGTTTAATTTCTGACTCTAAATGTTAAATTGAAAATGGCGCATTTAAATAAGAAAATAATACAAAAATATCCAGCAGTTATGAAGAGAAAGTTGCTAACATAAACAAAAGTTCAGAGGGTTTAATTCTAAAAAAGTTACCTGAAAATTTAGAGATAAGCTGCAAACTAAAATAAAGTCGACATCATGTCACCGGATTGACTGAGTTTGAAACAAAAAACTCGCCGAAATTCTCAAAATATATAAGGAGGCAATAGTCAGTCCATGAAGACGGAAAGGAATCAATCCTTCTATTTGTATGCACAAGATCCTGTTGAAAGAGAATGCTAAAACCTCAATAGAACATCAGAGAAGGTTGAATCCAATAATGAAAGAAGTAGTCATAAAGGAAGTACTGAAGTGGCTAAATGCAGGCTTCATATATGCAATCTCAGACAGCCCTTGGGTGAGCCTAGTTCATGTGGTTCCAAATAAGGGAGGATTCACTGTGATCGGGAATAAGAAGAATGAATTGATTCCTACAAGAACTCGTGACATGACAGAGTGTGTATGTATCACGTAAAACCCGAATAAAGGCTACCGTGAAGAACCATTATCCTCTACCTTTCATTGATCAAATCTAGACATGTTAGCAGGGCACTCCCATTACTGTTTTCTTGATGGATATTTGCTATAAATCCGCATTGCTATAAATTTCTAGAGGATCAGGAGAAAACTAGATTTACATGTCCTCGCACCTTGTATTTAGAAGAATGTCTTAGATTATGTAATGCCCCGCAACCTTTCAAAGATGTATGACGTCTATAAGTTTCGATGAGTGGAAGAGGCTACGGAATTCTTATGATTACTCAAGATATGGATCATGCTCTTTGAGAATGTTTATAAAATTTAGAAACAATACTTCAAAGATGTCAAGACAAAATTCTAGCTCTAAATTGGGAGAAATACCAAATTATGGTAACAGAGGTATTGTCTTGGGAAACAAAATTTCTGCTGCTGGATTGGAAGTAGACCAAGAAAAAGTTGTTGTTATAAAAACTCTTATGTCACCTACAACAGTAAAGAGGATAAGAAGCTTCCTTGGACATGCTAGTTTTTACAAAAAATTCATAAAGTATTTCTCAAAAATTTGCAAACCATTATGTAGATTTCTGGAAAAATATGAAAATTTTGATTTTGATGAATCATGCAGATCTGCATTTGATGAAATCAAGTCCAGATTAGTGATAGCTCCCATCATGTTGACAGTGATTGGAACAATGACTATGAAATTATGTGCAATACTAGTGATTATGCAATAGGAGTTGTATTGGGACAAAGAACTGAAAATATATTCAAGGCCATATACTATGCCAGCAAAACCTTTAATGAGGCAAGAAAACTACTCCACTACAGAAAAGGAGATGCCGGCAATGGTGTTTTCTTGTGAAAAATTCAAGCCTTACATATCAGCTCATGTTATAATACACATTGGTCATGCTGTACCATATCTAATGGCAAAGAAGGAGGCCGAATCCAAGACTGAACACGATGGGTATCATTAAGTACAGAATTTGATCTTAGATCAAAGATAAGAAGGGTAGTAACAATGTGATAGCGTATCACTTGTTTCCAGATTGAAATGACCGTTGAAATGAAAAAGGAACCGAAATAGTATAAAATTTTCCCATGAGCGCTTGTTTTACCAAGCGCTTCAAACACCCCGTATGTTGATATTGTCAATTACTTGGAATTTTTGGCGGAGTTGTACACCTCGAATTCAAATTTACCAAAGAGAAGAAAATCTGAAAGTACTTATTGCAAATTATATATTTGGGATGACCCACTACTTTATAGAAAATGAGAAGATATGATCATAAGGAGGTGTGTTTCAGAAGCATAACAAAATGGTATTTTGGAGAAATGTCATGCATCACCATATGGAGGACACTTTACAGGAGACAAAACAGCCTAGAAAATTATGCAATCAGGTTTTTATTGGCCCACCCTATTCAAAGACTATTTTGAGTGGGTAAAACATTGTGATAATTTTCAGAGAATGGGCAAGATAAGCAGAAGAAATGAAATGCCCCTGCAAGGAATTTTGGTGGTGCGGATTTTTAATGTTTATGGAATATACTACATGGGACCTTTTCCATCATCATTTGGTAGCATACACATTCTCCTAGATGTGGATTATGTATCCAAATGGATGGAAGCATCACCGCCTGCAAATGATGACAAAGACAAAGGGTAGGTTTATACAATGAAATATTTTCAGCGCATTCGAGCACCTGTAATCATCAGCTGATGAGGAAGCCATTTTTGCAAACAAAATTATTGAAAAACTCATGACAGATATGAAATCGTATACATGTGACGGGTTTAGCCTATCACCTCGCCAAACGGGCAAAGCTAAATTTCCAATAGAGAAATAAATAAAATTCTAGGGGAAAAATGAAGAAATACAAGTAGGAAGGATTAGTCATAAAGCCAGACGACATCATGGGCTTATAAACGCTACAAAACTCCCCACTATAATGTCCCCATACGTGACCAGATTTGGAACCTTGTCATCTTCCCTTTAGAACCGAATACAGTTACGTGGGCCATCAAGAAATGAATTGTGACTTTCTGTCGCCAAGGAAAAGAGGCTACTCCAAATGAATGAATTGGAAGAGCTGAGAAATGAAGCTTATGGCATGATCAAAAGATTTTGAGGAGGGAATTCAAGGTTGGAGAACAAGTCCTCTTATACAACTCCACGCTAAAGCTGTTTCCAAGGAAATTGAAGTCAAGATGGAGTGGTCCTTACATAGTGGTAACAAGTACACCCTTTGAAGCAGTACCACTAAAAGATGAATCTAGAAGTGAATTTAAAGTAAATGGTCAGAGACTGAAGCATTATCTTAGAGGAAGCATAAATGAAGTAAGATCCATTTTGAAATGGAAAGAGTTTCGCTGAAATGAAGACATTCCAAGTGTTAGCGTTCGCAAGGACATTAATTGAGCAAACTGAGGCAACCCAAGAAGAATTTTAATTTTGAGAAATTGATTAATGTTGATTACTTTTATGAGTTTGAAATTTTGCTAGAAATTTTATTATGTGTTTCGATAGTTTGTATATTTTTTTTTTAGGAATAGAGAAGGTGACTGGAAGGAAATGTTATTAGAAAGCACACTTTCTCAAACTAAAAAATGCAGAAAATAGCTACAATGGGGAGCATTTCTATTTCCCACAATTTTCTTTAATAATAATGCATAGTCAAGTCGTAATTGATGATTGTTGAGCATAAATTATCAAACAACTTTGTTGTGCCAACTGTTTGAATGTCGTGTTGAATGAATTGATGAATGATATCGAAAGTGAAGAAAAAGAATTGCTTGCTCATGCTTGAATTGAAATCGCTTTTGATGATAACATGTGTTTTCACAAGTATGTGATGAGTGGAAAGACTTTATTGCATAAAGTCATCCGATGAATGGTCAAAGTATGAAATGTCGCGACATTGATTTTCCTTTGTCACACAAAGAAAAATATAAACCTCATCTTAAGTGGCAAGGATTTCGTCAGCGCGCCATGGTTGCGACAAATGCCAGCTTGAACCCCGTAAATCATGTCGCGATAAGAATTCAATGTGTCTCGACATAATCTACTCGTGAGAAAAGACAATTTCCCTGTCATGTAAAAAATGCTCTTAAGTGACAAAGAATTGCCTTAATCCCAAAATGAAGTGAAAATTTATGTCGCAACATCATTTCTTCATGTCGCGACACTAGATCAAAAAGGGCTCAAATTTAGGTCAACAATTTGTCGCGATAATTAATAAAGCACATAAACTCTTAGCTTATAAATAGAAAAGTTTGAAAACTTAAGAGTCATCTGCCTCATATCATTTAAACCATTCAGCCTCACTCACCAAATCTCTCTCACTCGTTCGAAACCCTAGATCCCTAAACCGCTCTTTCACGTGTCTAAGCCCACCAACCTGGTTCCAAACCTCAACGAAATCATGGAAGAGTATGCTGAGTGGGAGAATGAGACAGTTCAAGCCACTCAAGAAATAGCAGAGCAAGGTGAAGAAAGGGACGAGGTAAACAGAGTGTTTGAGCAGACAGTGGAAGAATCTAGAAAAAGGAAAAGAGGAAATGAAGAAGCAAAGAGCAGCAAACAAAAAGCTAGTGATTGGGTCTCTGATATGGCTTATATTGCTTGGAAGTAAAAAATGCAGTACAGAAACTTCATTGGGGAAAAAGGCTTCAACAAATGGGTTTCTCCATTCCAAGAGCTGATAGAAAGCAAGGGATGGCATTCATTTCTATGAGCATGCTCGGGATTCAGAGATACGGAAGGAGTTCTACTCAAATATGGTAGGGATGAAGGATAAAACTGTATACGTAAGAGGAAAATGGATATCCTTCAACAGAGAACAAATATATAGCACATACAATCCTCAGGAGAAAAAGATTGGGTCGAAATTCAAAAGACTGGTGGAAACACCTGACTACCAAAAGATTGTAGACCTGCTTACTGATGGCAAAGGAAAGTGGAATGCAACAATAAAAAAACCCACATGATTCCATCGCCAGAGGAGCATTGACTGAACCAGCAATGGTCTAGTTTTAATTTTTAAGTTCAGTCATGCTGCCTTCCAAAAACCTATGCACAGTCAGGGAGAAAGAGGCAATCTTATTATATGCCATCCTCAAGGGGTATAAATTCAGTGTGAGCAAAATAATAGAAAACTCAATTCTTAGTTACTACAGAGGAGGATACAAAGGGCTGATTCTTCACCCATCATTGATTTCAAGACTCTGCATCTTGGGTGGTGTCCAAGGAGATTGGGAAAATAGGAGAACTACCCAAAGACATCACCCCTGACATTAACAGGAATCACCAAGGGGCCTAAAAACATAAACAGGGGAAGACAAGTGGAGAAGAAGAAGAACCATTAGAAAGACAACAGCCTCAGCCTGAAGATGAAGCACTAGAGATCCCACAAAGGCAGAGAAGTGTGAGCCCAATACTGACCTTCTCCCCTGAGGTGAGACAAGTACACCAAGAGCAGGCCGAAAGCTCAGAGCCTCTAAATAGCAATGTTGCAGTGCTAAACTTGTTGGAGGCCATGAAGCAAGAACTAGAAGAGAGGGATAACCAACTAAAGCTCCAACTGCAACTCAAGGATGAGTACATGGAGGCTGAGTTGAAAAGAAGGGACTAATACTTGGAAGAAGCTCTAAAGCAGAGAGATGAGGAATGGAAGAGTAGATGGGAAAAACAAGAGTTGAGTGAATAACTGAGAGCAAGAGAAGATGCTTTTCTCTCATATCAGCTCAGAAGAGACATTGAGCTACTCAAGATCATGAAAGGGATGGAGGATGCTATGGAGAAGAACTTGTTGCATAAGGCAGATACCTTTGGGTATCTGTACAAGGAGCACCAGAAGAAGATAAGAACTCTAATCGAAAAAAAGGACAAAGAATTGGAGGGCACCCTGAACTATAGGGAGAAATGATGGACAGGAAGCTTAGTTATGATCAACAAAAACCTGATCAAAATGTACTCTACCCAGGGTGAGTTTGAGGGAACCTTGAATTCTATTGGGCAGAGACGAAATGAAATAATCAAGCAACTAGCCCTAACCATGGAGTGGTCTATACTAAACAGAAGTGGAGAAGGCAGTAAGTCAAGACAACCACAAGTCCAAATCCCTTAGTTCTCACCTTCTGCAGCTGGGTATAAATTAGACTTAGTTAACTCACTCCATCCCATAGGCATGATAGAAAAGAAAATAGCTCTAATTCGCTCTTCCATCTCTTCTCCTGTCTCTCAGACATAATGTCCACTCTGAAAAACATTCAATCGAAATATAAATTGTGCAATTTTGCGGCCGAAATCGTGTCTACTTTTGTGAAAATTTTTATGTTTATGTGTGTTACTTCTTTGTGTTTACTTGTGAATAAGTTTGAATTGATGATATTTTAATAAATAGCTTAGTTGAAATAATTGAGAAACCAACTACCTGGATCTAATTGTTAAATCACGCAACATGTTCGCTGAATGAAATTGGATGAAATAATGAAATTGCGGTCATGTCGATTATTGTGAGTCGAAAAGCATGATTAAAATGAATCTCATGAATTGTTAGGCAACATAACAACAAATCTCAAAACCAAACAAAAATCTTATATATGCATTAGGGTAAGATGAAATGAATGGAAATGGAAAGTTGTAAGGTTATGAATAAATGTGTTAAACTTCAAGATTAAGGAAGGCTTTAATAAAGTGAGGAACAGAGCAAGCACCTATAATTCAAGCCAGGTAAACAATTCGTTATAAAAACCCGAGCAAACTATACACACGGGTCAACAATAACTCGAAAGAAATTATGCCAAAGACTAGGAACCCTTTAGATCCATCACAAGAAGCTCTCCAATGTCCTGTAACTTGTTAGATTATTAGTCAAGGCAAAACTCAAGCAATACCAATTAACATGAAATGATTTATGCCATCCTTCAAGCTCGAGCCTTTCAAAGCTCGCCTTTTATATATGCATAAGATATATACTCAGTTCCTTATCTGAGCCTACAACCAATCTCATCATCAACGCTAAACAGAAGCCAATTTTCTTCCCTAAACATAATCCTATAGTAAAGAACCCTTTATTTGCCCGCATTATCAAACAAAGTACACTGGGCGACGTAAGGCGACAGCCTGGGGGAATATTATTCAAGTTATAGAAAATGATGAAAAGGGTCGAGAAAGACAATGCAAAGAAATAAGAAAAGATGAAGAGGATTATGAAAGAAGTCAGGAAAAGTAAACATCACAGGAATGAGTTTGGTCAGCCTTCCTCCCGAATCCATGAAATTCTTAGGGTGTTCAACACTCAGACCTAATGCCATTTGGTATGGGAGTTACTAACCCAAAGTTCAAGTATGGGTGGTAGTTTAAAGACTAACATCAGACCATTCCATAAAACTGTGAGATATGAAAAGTGAAAAAAGCTTCTAAAATAAGGAAGAGAAGTTATCTTCGTGTGTAATGAAAGAGAAAAAGGCACCACAATGAAGAATATGCGTAAAGATGCACAAACCCGATGGAAGGTTAGGAAACTTACAATAAGAGAAATCAAGGATGCATCAAGAAGGCAAGAGTGTAAGCCAAAGGAAGTCCGGCAAATTGCCTCAAAATGTCTAATTATCTACCTACCACCCAACCACACATTACGTTTCTAAAAAAGACCTATTTGATTCCCGAAGGTATTATGCCTACATTAGTGAGAGATTAATATGATAAATGCTAATGACTTTAAAATGACAGAAGATGCTAACCGAAAGATTATCCCGGGCATTTAACTTATTCGCTTAAGAAAAGAGTAAAGACAAACACACACACACAAATCAGGATTGAATAATTAAATTGTTACACCATATGAATTATTTTCGTCTTGAACTTAATGTAAAATCTTCCTGATTCTAGATTGGAAACATGTTTAGAAGTAATTTTACAACTGACATATGTTTCCTACCCAATTGACCTTAAACAGAGAAATATCCTTAAAAATAAAAGGCTGAATTGTTTAAGGACAAACAAAAGTTATTTTCTTTGCTTAGGGACAAGCAAAACTTTAAGTTTAGGGGAATATGATGAGTCTTAAACTCATCTATTTTTAATCCATTTTTATGGCATGTTTTTAACAATTTTAGATCTATTTTTCTGACAAATTATGGAATATTCACCAACTTTATGTTTTGCAGGTGTTATTTGAAAAAAGAGAGAAAACAAGCAGAAAAGAAGCAAAAAAATGTTGAAAAGGCAAACAGCAGTCTTTGTCGTGACATAACTTTTGTATGTCACGACACAAAATTCAAGGTGCCAAAGGAACTACGTCTAGTCCAAGAACTAAAATGTCAGAACAAGTTCGCATAACTCACGAAGTTGAAAGAGAAATTTTGTTCCCGACAAAGAGTTTTTCTCTCAAGGTAAGATTATCAAGAAGATTGTGAAGAAACTATTATCGAGACAACTCTGACTCAGAGCGACAAAGACAAAGCAGAGACTAAGGAAGCCGTGGTCGCGACAATATAATCTTTCGCCACAACATAAAAAGTCGAAGACTAACAAATAAACTCTCGTCAGTGGACAAAGACAACTCGCCGCAATGTAAATTTCGACATAACACTCAGTCAACCCAGACAAGTGTTTTTATGTTGCGACAAAGTTTTTATCATCAAGCCAGCTCAAGGAAGAATTGTTAACGCAAATAAAGAAAAATCATGTCACGACATAAAATCTTAATTCACAAACTGTATAACAAATCGCTTATCGCGATTAAAGATTATTTCTATCGCGACAACCAAAACATGAAGGAGGTGGATTCTCTGTAGTGACAAGGAGATGAAGAGCAAAATAAGAGGAGTGGTGACAAAGAAATTCATGTCGCGAAAAAATGAAGAATTAAAGGCAGAATCTCTATTGCGACAAAGAAAATTGTTGTCGCGATAATAAAAGCTATTGAATAAGAAAATTCTGTTGCAACAGAATAAAATTAGGTCACGACATAAATTGAAGAAGAACTTAGATTGGCCAAGAAACTATGTGTCACATAAATGATTTCTATGTCATGACAAACAGCTCAGCAAACAACAAGAATCAGAGAAGAAAAGTCTATCGCGACCAAGGAGTTTCCTATCGTGACAGAAATTGCTAAGGAATCAAAAAGATCCTGTCGCGACAGAGTTAACAAGCTGACAAGGAAAATTATGTCACGAACAAACTCTAGAAGAAGAAGGACATGAGAAGCTAGATGCAAACAGGTTTGGTGTCACAACACAAGGCATTCCTGTCGCGACAAAAACAAGATTGCTAAATAAAATCTATGTCACGACATTATCAAAGTATGTCGCAACACAATCCAAGAGCAAGCTTAGAGAACAAAATCGCGATGTAAAAACAAGAAGCTAATGACAGAGGCAACGCATAAAGACCGAAAGCTCTTTCATGATTGCATCTTTCTATGTGGCGACAAAGAGACCAAATTGAGCCAAAATTTTGGGGATCCACAACGTAATTAATCTAGAAGTGAAGCCTAACATCGGGAAAGCCTATAACAACACTTCTAAGGCAATGTGAGCAGCTTCTGCAACTCCAGGACGTCTGGGTGGTTGAAGACTGTTGTATATTTTTATTTTTATTTTTATTTTATTTTCTATTTTAGTAGATTTAGTTTTAGTATAGCTTATTTTGTTAGTTTTCCTTTAATTTTCTGGATTTGGGTGTTGTAACGGCGCATTTTTCGAAATGGGTATTTCTTTATAAAATCATCTTTTCATTACTGTTTGATTTGAATGGATGATGGAAAGTTTCTGGAGTTCATTTATTTCGCCGTTTATGATTTCAAAAGAATTTTTCCCGACGCTAGTCACCCAGAAACAGAATGATGATAGTTTACTTTTCTACATAAGGTGAAGAAAGCTTAAATTAGAATTCTTGAATTTATTTGATTGAGTATTATTTATAAATTTGTTTGCCTTAACATTAGATCATGATTCCAATGCAAGGTATCGTGATCTCGCTTTGATTTCCGGGTGAGGCCCTCTGAAAGTGACACAAGTAGATGGAGAATCTTGAGAGTGTAAAGGGGCCTTTGCGGGTATGGTAGACTAATACTATGGAACTAATGAACTTTGAAGGGTTACTCAGATAGATCACCGGCTTACTTATAATTTAAGGATAGTTGAATGAAGTATCAGTTTTATCACTCATAGGTCTCTCCTCTTTCTGCTAAATTGATTATGATCCCGTGTTAGAAAAGATCTAATCAAGGAGATGGAAACTTTCATCAGAAGTGTAGGATGAGGTGTGAATCAAATTGGAGAAGGCTTGCAATATCCTGTCTATGGGGGCAAGAATTCTTTAGTCCTAAGATCTTAATATGAAGTACTGAAAAGGAAAAATACTTAAATATTATAAAGAGGGTTACATATTACAAGTAACCGATTAGAATCATGTCTTAAAAATGAATATGAACCTTTAATCGCTGAAAAGTATGGTTATGAGAAATCCAAACTATACTACCTGCATTCGACAAACTCAGTTTTCTAATTTATGGTCAATACAATCGAAATGATGTATTACTCCGACAATAAGTTTTTCGTCACGCAACTGCAGGCGACTCGTTGGAATTCGTCCAACGAAACCAAGCCCACCCCTCAATCACCCAATGTGGTGATTGATTTCAACCATGCACTAACACCCATGGTCGTAATGTTTTCCCGAGCATATGCAATGTGATGCACCATTGCATGTGTATACCATGTCACATATATGATGAATGTTATATGGACAACTCTACTCATACATATCACCAATGCATAATAAACAATTATATCAATAAGCATCTAATGTCCATACAATAATTCATTCATGTCAATATATCATGCACGCATATATCAACATCAACAGACAACATGTCATTCTATATTATGCAACAACACCCTCACAATCAAGCCAAGTGATGGCCATTTTCACATCACATGTGAATACGTTAGAACACTTGGTGAAACAATCAAGTTTTTAGTAAATATGTGAGCACCAGATGCCATTCACACCGGGAATATGGTCGATTTAATTAAAGAGTTTCCATGTAGTCTAAGAACGTGCGACCTGAGTCCAAACGAAAGATATGACCTTCTAAAGTCGAGGCTTATATGTGCAGGGCTACAATCACAGACTCGAAGGCGGCAATTTTGAAGCCCAACCACGCAATAGCGTGGGTTCCACACAATAGTGTGCCCGAGAACACAGGGTAGCTATCAGACACCAATTTCACCCAAACAACTCCTTAAACATGCCCTAACCCCGTCCCAAGTAGAAACACAAAACCGTCTGAATTAAAGCCACAAAACATGCCACAACATGAGACAAAAACCGTCCCAAACATAGCCCAAAATCATCTTCAAAACAATCCCAATTTAGCCCAAAGGTAGGAATAAAACCAAAATATGAAGAATATTTACCTCTTGAAATCTAGTTGAAACCGTAGGAAGCCTCAAAGCACTTCCTAACCCGAAATCTTTGAATTCCCCAAATCTCATTCTTAGGATCTTCGGTGAAATCCTTCCTTTTATGTACCTATGTGTAGCTCTCGTCGAGGCGAAGAACTTTAACTCTAGGCTCGACGACTTCCGACCGATGAAACCCGAGAAATCGCCGAAGGAAACATGGGTTCTCTCCTCTCTCTCTTTCTCTCTCTCTCTCTCTCTCTAAAGTTTCAAAAAATCTGATTTTGGGAGATATTTTCCCAAAAATCAGATTTTTTTTTTCCTATTTATACATTAATTTTGTGGCTCACGTCGTGTCATGTGTCCCACTTGTTCTGGGTTTGTTTCCGCGCCCCAAACAATTTATTTTTGTCACGATTCAAGTTCAAATTATCTATGAAATTTCTTAAATTATTATCCAACTTTCAAGATTTCTAAAATCTCGCTGGGGTTTCAACGTGACACTCGTCGCCCGAAAAACGTGAAAATTTCCGACCGCTCCTGGTTCGAAAAATTGCCTGCAACTAAATTTATGAGACAAATTCCACAGCGGCGCCCGTTTTTACTATCCGAGCTGGTAAATTTCAAAGAGGATCAGAGCTTTAATTTACCGTTTGCCATTTTTCGTAAAATTCAAATTTACCTCGGTTTTAACAATGATCCGTGAGTCGTGGATCTAACAAATGCATAACATAGCAAAGTCACGACATCATAACAAGGCTTCAACATTGAAGACACTGATTCCAGAGTTGCGATTCCGACAGCGACATCATAGCAAAGTCGCGACATCGACACTCAAAGTCGCGACATTGTACAGAAAACCAAAAATAGAGCTGCGACATCATAGCAAAATTAACACGATCGTGCATGACTCAGGCGCATCCGGCTTTTTCTAAGTTCACATTATCTGCCTCGTTTTCAGGGCCTATAAATTGAAGCGCTTATGGTAGAGTGCGCAGCTTTTAGGGGAACCAACTTTAGAATTTCTTGAAAAAGAAGGCATTGTAGACGGGAGCTTCAAAGCTCAGCTAACTTAGCTGAATAAGCTCTTGCTGGTAAAGCAGAGCATTAGAATTCTTTCTCATTTTACTTTATGCTTCTGATTTCGAACCTTGTGAACATGCCTGATCAGCTTGGGATTGATGTTTGAGATTTTGGAAATTGAAAGACTAACTAATTTGGATGAATTAATTGAATTAATATCGATTATAGATTAATTGCTTGTTTGATGATTGATTGAGTTTTTATATGATCAATCTCAGATTTGCTCTCTTAAGCTTCATTATCTTCGTAATGCATCTTAATTTCCTTGGGCCGCTTACATCTCTTCATAGATTCCCAAAGTGATAGTCAGAGGATTTCAGAGAGCCAGATCCCGCATTATTTTGTTCTCGAAAGCAATATTTGAGTGTTGTTCTTCTCTTTAATTCAAGGCATTGAACTCATTCATGGAGTCGATATGAATTAATCAAGATAGTGATTTAAGCTATATTGATTAGACTTTATCGCGACGTAGACTCCGCAATTGTTGTTTTTCTCGCTTGGCCGAAATCTCTCCTTTTGAATTAACTCCGCAAAACACAAAGTTTGTAAATTATTCCATAATTTGGCATTAAAATAGCTCTGAAAATACTAAAAACAAGCCAGAAAAATGGATTAAAAATAGATGAGTTTAAGACTCATCAAATTGCCCCAAACTTAATGTTTTGCTTATCCCCAAGCAAAGAAAAGAAGATTTTGTTTGTCCTCAAACAATTTTGCTTTATTTTTAAGGACATTTATCTGTTTTACACTACAACAATTTTTTTTTTTAATCTGCAACTTAAATTGAAACTAGTCAGTTGCAACTTAATTTCAAATTTAGTTTTTAGTTCAGACTTAAGAAAAATTTTCAATTATTGTCACAAACAACCTAATAGGACATGATTCATCTTTTTAATAACCTGCCTGAATAAAGTACATATGGAAATTGAAATTCCATAAAAAGAATTCAAAAAGATGAATCAGGCCAAGATTGAAGAGAATCAGCAAGAACAAAGAAGAAAAAGGGTGAAAGTTGAAGGCAACAAGTATAGAGAAAAGTTGGAAACTGGGTGATTTACAACTTAAATTTTTCCATTATCTACCCAATTACCTAAGCCCAACATTACAAGCCTGAAAGACCTTATTGATCTTGAAGGTTGAATTTACCTACATTAGTGGAGATCAATATGAAAACAAGCCTATGAGACTTTGACAAACAACCCAAGAAAACTCCTTAAGATTAACTAAATTCAAATACTTAAGATGAAAAGGATTGAAGACCCGCACACAATACGTAACAAGACTTGTTGAATAAAATGTTTAAATACATTATTTCACCAAGAAATTTGTGATAGAAGTATACCATATGTCTTATTCGAACTAAACCGAAATTTAAAATGATGTATCTCTTAATTCCATATCGAAGGTGGAATGAGAAGATTGTGGTATGAATCAGAAAATGTCCTAAAAATGTTCTAAGCTTATTTGTTCGGGAGGACAAACAATTTCTTTTCTTTGCTTCTGTGGGACAAGCAAAATTTTAAGTTCAGGGAATTTGATGAGTCCAAAACTCATTAGATTTTTAATCCATTTTTCGAATATATTACGAGATAAATATTGGTTGTTTGCACGGAAAAGTGGATAATTAACTCCAATTTCATTTTGCGGGGAAAATCTGTGAGAACTCAAATCTTAATCGGAAAAACCTGACTGCCAGTGAGGTGGTCATAGTGAAAATTTAAGTCGCGACAAGAAGCTCAGTTGCCATCCATTCCAAGTCACGACATCAACAAATTCGGCTTTGAAGAAGAAATATAAAAATTGAACAAGTGAGTCGTGACTTGAAGGAGGTTGCGTGAAGAAAAGTGGTCGAGCGAAAGGAAATAATTAAATGAAGAAATTCATGTCGCGACATCACTTTGATGTCGCGGCCAATGAAGAATATGAATGATGTCGCGACACCACTTTCTGAGGTCGGCGACAGGATCCGTCCTATGAAGCCACAAGAGATCTTGGCAAAGAAAGAGGTTGCAACTAGTTTTTAAATGCCAAGGTCCATTTTCATGTCAGCGACACCACTATGATGTCGCGACATAAAACAAGAAGATTGAGTGCAACCAAAAATAGCGTTTGAAAGGAAATTTATGACCTATAGCCAAATAGAAGCACTTGCCAGGCCAGACTTGCGAACTTTACGAGATCAAAGGATCACAAATGATGTATGACCACTCATTAGGTTGACCTGAAGATTGACGAGAAGAAATTTAGGTTGCGACACCACCTTGAGGTCGCGACCTGGAAAATAGGTGGGAAGGAGGAAGTTTGTTGCAACGTGGGGCGAGGTTACAAGAAGAAAAGAAATGGAAATCAAAAGAGGTAGCGACATCACCATGAGGTGGTGACATAAAATTGAAACATATGAAGGCAAGAAGACCACCAACATAATTGTGACCAAGAAATCAAAGTCACAACGTGAAGTCATCATACAAACAAAAGTGGTGCCTTTAAAGCGATGTATGACTTCGGAAAATTTGAAAGAATAGAAAGAAGACAATGATGTCCGCGACATGGCCAGTGTAACATCAACATTGAAGGAACGAACAAATGAAGTCGCGACCCGCAAGCTTCGATAATAAGCGACCAACGATCCAGCGGTTGTAAGACAAGCGTAGTTGCAACTTAAAAGGAAAGTCTTGTGATCGAGGAGCCATCGAGAAAGTCCGGTCTGACATCGGCAGGTCATTGACATAGGGCGATGTTTGGGCTTTTTCTTTGGAGTTCCACCTGGAGCATTTTGGGGATTCGGCCCAAATTCTTTTTACAGTATAAATAGATAGCTTTTGAATAGAAAAGCAGTTTTTCCGTCTTCACTACCCGATCAAAGGGAAAGGAGAGAACTGATCATAATATTTTAAGAGTAGATTTTGTTATTTTTTTATTTTTAGTTTTATTTTCTGGTTTGAATCTGCGAATTGTGCAGAGACGAGTAGAGCTGGATTTTTAATATTATTATTTTTCTGAAGTATTATTGCCTGAAAATTTATGAAATCTAGACCAATTTCTGGAATTCATTTCTTCTCAGTTTATTCTGATAGCGGTGGTTGTGCGTGATGATTACTCCATTTTTAATTACACTTAATCTGATAATTAGATCGCGACTCTGTTGGTTGAATTACATTTAATTCACCAGTCTTTCTTGCACAATTATGAAGAATTAATTTGGGTTATTTTACTTAATCGGTGTTGTTTCAGACGGATAAGTTCCCGATAGTAGTACTGTCTTAGTTGAGAAGGGAAATGTATCTTGCCTAGGTATCCGGGATGCCCTGCAGAAGCACGACGGAGATTCTGAGAGTTGAGAGCATTCTTTTAAGGTATGTTCGACTACATTAGCCAGGCTAGCTGAGCTCTGAGTTTGTTTGATAAATCCCCATTCGCTCATAATTGAATTTGGAGGGTGTGTTGCGATATAAATAATCGGGGGGGGGAGAGTTGAGGCCGTCTAAAGGTGAGTTCAATCCCGTGTTAAGTAGATCTAATCCAGGAAAAGGTGAATCGGCAAAACGAGAAGAAAAGGGTGAAAGTTGAAAGCTGACAAGTATAGAAAAGTTGGAAGCGGGTGATTTACAAAGTTAAGAAATTTTTTCCCATTATCTACCCAGTACCCTAAAGCTGACATTACAAGCACGGAACCTTATTGATCTTGAAGGTTGAATTTACCTACATTAGTGGAAGTCAATATGAAAAACAAGCCCTGTGAGACTTTGACAAACGGTCAACTCCAGAAAGATTAACTAAATTCAACATGCGATGAAAAGGATTGAAGACACGCACACACACGAACAAGACTTGTTGAATAAAATGTTTAATCATTATTTCACCAAGAAATTTGTGATAGAAGTATACCATGTCTTATTCTTGAATCCAAACTGAAATTTAAAATGATGTTGGTATCTCTTAATTCCATATCAGAAGGTGGAATGAGAAAGATTGTGGTATGAATCAGAAAAATGTCCTTAAAAATTTTCTAAGCCTATTTGTTTGAGGACAAACAATTCATTTTTTT
The DNA here is from genome assembly GCA_016808115.1 of Tetrastigma voinierianum. Lineage (NCBI taxonomy): Eukaryota > Viridiplantae > Streptophyta > Magnoliopsida > Vitales > Vitaceae > Tetrastigma > Tetrastigma voinierianum. The sequence goes on from JAEQBH010000283.1 coordinate 148,961, forward strand.
CTTTGCTTGGGGACAAGCAAAATTTTAAGTTCAGAGGTGATAGAGTCCAAAAACTCATTAGATTTTTAATCCATTTTGAATATATTCTGAGATAAATATTGATTTGTTTGCAGAAAAAGAAATGGATAATTAACTCAAATTTCATTTGCGGGAAAATCTGACGAGAAACTCAAATCTTAGCCAAAAATCAGGAAGAAACCAGCTGCTGGCCCGGGGTGGTCGCAGCTGAAAATTTAAGTCGCGGCAGGGGAAGCTCGGTGCCATCCATTCGAGTCGACATCGACAAATTGACTTTGAAGAAGAAATATAAAAATTGAACAAGTGAAGTCGTGACTTGAAGAAGGATTCGACAAAGAAAAAGTGAGTCGAGAGCGAAATAATTAAATGAAAGAAATTCGTATGCGACATCGCACGATGTGCGGCCGAGATATGAATGATGTCGGCGACACCGCTCTGGTCGCGACAAGGGATCGACCACATGGAAACCGCAAGAGATCTTGGCAAAGAAAGAGGTTGCAACTAGTTTTTAAATGCAAGGGTCCATTTCATGTTGCGACACCACTATGATGTCGCGACATAAAAACGGGAAGATTAAGAGATGCAATAAAATAGCGTTTTGAAAGGAAGTGCGCAACCTATGGCCGAAGTGAGCACTTGCCAAATGAACTTGTTTTCACGGATCAAGGATCTAAATGATGTGCGATATCGATCTGAGTTCGACTGGCGATTAAGCGAAGAAATTTAGATTTCGCGACACCACCTTGGTCGTGACACGGAAAATAGGTGGAAGGAGGAAATTTGTTTGCCCAGCGTAGAGCTAGGGTTACAACCAGAAGAAAAGAAATGGAAATCAAAAGAGGTAGCGACATCACCATGAGGTGGTGACATAAAATTGAAACATATGAAGGCAAGAAGACCACAACATAAATTTAGCGTTAAGGAAGTAAAGTACGCGTGAAGTCTATCATACAAACAAAAAAGTGGTCAAAGCCTAAAGCGATGTGCCTTTCGAGCTAAAAATAGGTGAATGATGTCGCGACGAACAGAACATATTCCAGATATTTGACAAGTGAGTCGTGATTACAGCGATATCAAATGTTCGATCATAGCGATTATGGAATCGTGTTTGCAGCTGCGGGATGACGATCGCGCGGGATCAAATCGCAGCGTCGCTGATCGTGCCGGTCGATGGTGACTTTCTTTGAGTTCCGCTGGGATTTTGGGTCGATAAATCACACGATTATAAATATCGCCACCAGTGACCGGATTTTCATCTACTTCTGATAAGATCAGTGGTTCATCTTACAAAGTCAGACCACGCTATTTTCTTTTTAGTTTATTTCTGGTTTGAATCTGCCCGAATTGTGCAAGGCGAATGAAATTTGGATTTTAATTATATTATTTTTTCTAAAGAAGAAGTATTCACGCACGAGAAAATTTTCAAATCTGAATAATTGGAATTCAATTCTTCTCAGGATTTGGTATAATATTGATGGTTAATGCTGATGATCGGTGCTCGTTTTTAATTGCGTCTGCGATGAATTAGGCGCCCGGTCTATTGGCGTTTGATTTACATTTGATTCTGCAGTCTTTCTTGCACAAATTATGAAATTTAATTTGATTCGATTTTTACTTATTCGGTCTTTGTTTTGAATCGGATGGTTCACAATAAGTGAGTACCTATGCGGAAAGGTTTAGAAGCCATATCTTACTCGATATCCGGGGATGCCCTACATGACGAGGCAGATTATGCGAGGTTGAGGCATTCTGCACTGCAGGTATATTCGACTCTACATTATTGAGGCTAGCTGAGCTCTGAGGATTAGTTTACGATAAATCCCCATTCAACTCTCAATTTAAGTTGGAAGATGTGGCTATGATATAAATAATCATGAGTTAGCTAAAATCTCAAAGGTAGTTCAGTCACATTCCGATTAAGATTCAATCAAGGGAAAGGGGATGAACCCACATAGATCGGAAGTTGGGCACAATTAGAGTGGTAGAAACTTTGCGAAAAACCTGAGAAGGTAAAGCAAAAGCTCTGCTGTCAACAGGAGATGGGTGTGAAGTATTGAGAGAGAAAAATACGAGATCTTGCCAAGAGAATTTGGAATCTGAGTAGTTGGTTTGATCTTGTCTTGAGAAACTGGGATGTCGAATCGATGAATATGGAGAAATCGATTTCCAATAACTAGGAAATCTTGGACAAAAAATCAGATCATACACCGACGGAGAATTTGGATTTAGTCTTTAAGATTGACTGTTCCATTCTATTTCGTGATGGTTTCGTTTCTCACGAGCCCGTTTCGTCCATTCTTTTTATATCACAATTTATTTTTAAATCATTACTTTTGTTTAGTTTAGTTTGAGCGTGTTGATAGTATAGGTTTTTAATTTTATTGTTTGAATGCAAAAACTTTTGATATGAGTTTTGAATTAAATAGTATGGAATTTTAGTAGTTAGGGTAAGTTGATCCGCCGTTATTTATCGATATTTGTGGGAATGAAATACCTGGGCTTACATTGATTTACTACTTGTATGGCGGCTATGCACTTGCGGTATGTCATAGACTTGACCCATATTTTTAAATCATGAACATTAAGAGAAAAGTATTTATCAAAGCAAAATTATCAAAAGTAACTTGGATACGAAAGTGTAAGACACCCATGTCCGTATTAAATTTGAGGGGTTTTAGTCTATATATAGAAAGGCAAACACCCATAAACATTTAACAAAATACATTTACAAAGAAGACATTCATGCCTTTTCAAAATGATATACAAAATCAAGGTTCAGGGTTTAACCCTTTTGTTTACAAACTTTACTTGTTCGAATGATATCTGAAATGATGGGTATATACTTGTCGATATAATGCTCTCGCCGACTACTGCAGCCCGTGATCTTTGGCACGCGTTTTACCTTTTCGATGCATTGCATGGAATGAAAACTATGTTGCTAAGCATTTCATGCCCGATGTTTCTACTCTGATTCTATTCCAATATTCAAATTTAACTTGACATGCATTTAACATCATCAGCCTATTATATCAACAAATATATCTTATTCAATTAAATGGCATATTTGCAATCATTTATCATATCCCAGCGGCGTTTTCAATGCAATTCAATTACTGAATTCTTTGTTTTATGGTTTAAACTTATACATAAAAATCCATTTACACTAAATAATGTTGATTTATTTCACTTTACAGCTATTCATTCACATTCGACGGGATTAGTTTGATGAATTCATTTCTTATTATCATTGATAATGTGCTTACATTACCAGTTGATCTCCTATCATTAAGGATATGGTTGGGCATCCGAGTATGCCGTATCGCCATACCATAATATCGGCGAGATATCAGAGTGCGGTATATCATGAAGTGGTTGACTGCTTTGTGCCATACGCCAATCGCGGCGGATCTTGATTAGTGTCCGCGCGTGGGACGTTGGACCGTTTAGGTGCCTTTGCCGGCGGATCACCGTTGCAGTTGCATCCCGTCCGGTATTCATTCAATATATCATTCATTAACATTTATGGCGGGATTTAGTTTTGATGAATCTTGTCCTTTATCATCATTCACATTATAATTGGTTTTCAAATATGCACATTTGATTCCATACGCTTTATTATTATCTTTTCAAAAGATACTCAATCTATGTACTTATTTCCTGTATACTCTGTTCCGTGCTCGTTTCGCCACTGCTCACATTTCATGTACTCATTTCCACCATAACTCATTCATAACACTCCATTTCATAGTTACTTGGTGGCTTCTGTCACTTGACAAGAATGAGGATTAGAAGAACAAAACTGCGTGGATCTAGCTTCCATATCTTGATCTGATTACCTGGATTCTAGGGAGGTCATCGCAAGTCTGATCAGTGACGTCACGCCATACTTGGTGGATATTCAGTCGATAAATGATTTTCAGTGAATTTACAGAGTTTTATTTTTCTTTGCAGTGTGGTTGGGCACCCAGTCACCTTTGCAAACGAACTGTGAAGCTTGCGCCTGGAAATCTGATTAATATTTCGCCCGGTTTCTATCCTCTTATTTGAACCCCGATTAATCATTTCTTGCGGGTCCGCATAAACGTTGAAGTGCGAATCACGGGGACTTAACGGTGAAACATGTCAAAACGGTCGGCGAGGGTAGTGTGTGCTGCATTACGCTGGCCCGATGCGGGTACGTTATCCTTTGCCGATCCGTCTTGAAGCGCCACGTTTGAATCGCGTGCCGCGATTGCCGCTTTATCATGGTGCCGGTACCGCCGAACATCTGATACCACTACGGGGAGAAAATCGGTGATTTTGCATTTCTGCTCATTTTCTTCCCTGAGCCTTCCCTAATTCTGTCCCATATAATCACCCATGAAATCACCCGAAACATAACTCCAAATATTGGTTTGAATCAATAAAAACCCACTTTTTCTCTCAGGTTCAGGGCTTTCACAAAATCAATCAAAAAGAACTAAGTTGGGTTTTGATTTTTCTTACCACTGCTCTCACTAAATCTCCTGTACCATGGTGTTTGATCTCTTAGGAACGAAGTGAAGGGAAAGAGGATCACACCAAAGCTTGATGTCTTTCTCTTTAACTCTTCCCCCTTTTCTCCTCTCTCTTTCTCCAAGAAAAAATTGTTTTTGCTCCTTACTTAAAACCCTGAACCTGCATTTTTGACGTATTTTATAACTCCTTTAAGTGTATGAGCCTTGTTTGGCGCTATACTTTATTATACTTTCTCATTTTCCCTTTTTTTGGTCTTAAGTGTTTATTCTGTAAGGCTATGTTTAAATCAAACCATTATTTCATTTAAGTCTCCCTATTCCACTGGCGATTCATTTATCATAAATTCATAGACATTTTATTCTTTTATAAATGACCCTTGGTCCTCATTTTTACAAATTTCACATTTGCCATTTTTCACTTAAATTATTAAGGTTCGATCAATTTTTCTCATTTTAATAATATTAAAATCATATGCTCACCTTTCATTATATTTCATAATTTATATCAATTTTATGTTTTACTGAAAAACCAAGTTTGGCTAATTCATACGGAATATATAATAAATTGTACTAAAATTCTAGGGTATTTTGAGCGTTAAAATAGGTACATGAATGAGTATATAAATGAGTGCATAGATTAGTAACATCTTTGAAGAATATCTGGTAGATATGGAATTGAAATGTGATATTAACCCAGATGAATGTGAATGAGAAATCAGATTGTAAAAAACAGGTAATTAATTCTGTGACATCTTGAATTGAATTGATATCTGAATGAACCTTGGCGGGATGTACTTGTCGGCATGTCAAAGAAGGCACCCGAAGGTACTCAATGCCCGCGCCAAAAGTTTTTGATCGACATCCATGGCGATGTGGCGTATGGCGTGAAATGTCATGACGGGATACGCAATCGGCATCCGTCGCTGATGGCGATAATATGAATTCGATGATACCAGTATCGGGGTGCGCAGCGGCGTCGAAATCGTGGTGGGGAACCGGTGTTGAAATGTGAGAGTCGCCATGCAGAATAGTAATAAGGCGAGATTCCGTAAGCGGAATCCATCATAAATGTGATTTGAATAGTCAAACGAAATAGCAGCAGTATGACGGTACTAATGGGGTTTTATGTATGCTTAAAATCATAAATTGAATTGTGAATTAGTTATTGCATTAATGTATTGTGATATGATAAATGATTTGTAAATAAGCATGCGAAAAATAGATCTGCATAGTATGTATGTTGATGTCTGACGGTTTGATGTTAAATGCATGCCAAGTTAAATTTGAATATTAGGAATGGCGCATACGAACCACACTAAGCATGAAAATGTAGTATAATTTATTTATCTTGCGGTGTGATGTGAAAAGTGACCAAGATCGAAGCTGCAGAGTCATAGAGAGAGTCTGGCGATATAGAGTATATACTCGTCGTTTTGCATATCCTTCTTTTGAACAAAGTGAGTATTTTGTAAACAAAAGGATTAAACTATGAACCTTGATTTTTGTATATCGTGTGCCAAACGCCTTCCATTATAAATGTTTTGACTAAATGTTTGTAGACTTTACTGAATTGCATTGAATTTTAATGATTATGGGCTTGCAGCCCCGAATCAAACTGCAACAAAATGACATAATAAATGTTTTATTGAATCGTAACGTCAGAGATCTAGCGACTCCGGTTGGATCAGCCATTCGGATCTGGGCGGGATTTAGTCGCGACATTTTTGAAAAAAAGAAAATTTCTCCTGCGAAAAATAAAAAAGAAATAAGCAAGAAAATCCCAGTTAGTTGGGACTCTATATGGATTAGATTTGATTTGGGCTCGGGAGTATACATTGAATTTTTCAAGTATGAGAGATTAGGTACAAGAGGGAAGATGGGAATAGACAATGTTCATTTTTTACTTTTTGAAGCCTTCTCCTTGGTTGCTTCCATTCTTAAATATTCTTCAACTTCCTCTATTGAGGTTAGTTCTTTCTTTTCTGTTGCACTAGGGGTTTTATTTGGAACTAATGCTTTCTGAGTTGGAGGATCTTTCTTCCTCTGGATTTGGGTTTAGAGAGAGGTGTGGTGGGTTTGTTTACCGAGGACTATTGTATGCAGGCACCACAGTCTGAGGTGGGTTTGTGGTAGTGACACTTTCTTCTTACTTGAGGCACACGTCTTTGTGATCTAAATCACCATCATTACTACATCGGTTCTTATTTTGCCTTTTAGCTAATGATTCTGGGAGTGTCTATTGTTTGGCTGCTCATATGATCTTAAAGGTAACTTTCTCTACAATGCGTAGTTTATCGGCGATTCTTGTCCCTTGATTCAGGGCGCCTGCCTTTAAGGCATTCATCCATCATATCGACATTTCTCATTCATGTATCCATATTTTTCCAATTCTGCTCTCCGTTCTTCATCTCTTTGTTTGTTTTCCCTATCAGGATTCCCGATCCCTTTTGGGCTCTTGTATCCATATATTCATCCTTGAGAAATTTGGATTTTAGTACCTTGTCCCTCTCTTGCATCTCATGTTTCACTGGAATTTGGCATCTCTGTCAGTTTTGTGTTCATTACCTTGGCGCCTTGAACTTCGGCTTGTTCTGGTGTTTCTTATATCTGGAATACGACTACGAGGTGGGGCTTAGGCTCCTGGATTCTTGCTCTTGGGTGGTTTTCAACATCTTTGGCTCATTAACCATGTTCCATCTCCCCCTACATTTTCTGCTCTCTAGTTCATATATTTCCTTTGTTTTTAGGACCTTTCGTCACTCCAGTTAGTGTTAGAGGAGATGCCCTGCGGTATGTTTCTTCATTTCCCCACTCTTCATCTACTCCCCTAAGAAGGCAAAGGCTGGTGATTGTAGTTGGGTGAGGAATCAAGCTGCTTCCTTCATCGCAGGAGTAACTCTTAATTAAATTCGCTATTATCTTACATTGATTTCAAGCCTTCGGGAATATAAAGGAATTTATTACATTCCTTCTTACTATGCTGAGTGCTTTAGTATAAAGAGTGAGCTAATAAAGAGTAGAACCATACCTTAAAAGCTTCTTATGTTAAATCACATACGCGATGGATTCATATAAAGTTTCTTTGTTTCCTTAGCTATTTTGGGCTGTTAGCATTGTACGGTATCTTACGGTACTCACGGTTGCTATAACAGTCTCTTGAATTTGACCCTATCTTTACCTTGATTGAATAATTCATTTATACGGTTTCTTTCTTGAAATCTATCCATTTCCTCTTCACATATACCAACCATTCTCTTCCACCTGACCTTAAAAAATTCTTAACTATGCGGCCTGACGGTGCAATTGCTTAGGTGAATTACCATCCTCTTCTCAGCATTTTTGAAAGGGAGATGAGTTCTTTGAATCCCTCTTTCAACTATGAAACCTCTATCTTGGACTCTTTTCCATTCATGAGGCTTTTTCTAAAATTAGGTATTTACTCTTTCATTCCTCATCAGTTTCTTCAACTCCACTCTTCATTTTCTCTTGATTCTTCATCATTTGCCCATTAAGGCCATGTATGATAATTCAGGTGTATATAAACTATAGGTAATGCCACCTAAGAACATTTCAAATGCGAACATGGCTCCAAAAACTGTTCGAGACCATTTTTCCTTATAAATGAAAAGATGGATTTGTTAACTTTTATTTTATTTTATAAAATGACTCATTTAAAATTTGTATATGGTGCCAGTCCCCTTTGCAAGTGTCTGAGTCCTACAAGTAATAAAAGAGTGGATATTTAAAGGATCGGATATCGTTCTTACGAGGAAGGATGATAAATCCCCAAAAAAGACTAACTACTGACTACTCAAGATCATTGCTATTTGAACTCATATTTATGATGATAAGAGGACTGAAATATAGTCCTAGATTGGAAATCTTTAAAATACAAAAAAAAAAAAAAATTAATAACATTGGGAATTATTTGTTTCAAGCCTAACTTGAAGAAAAGGGTTTTGTTGATTACAACCATTTTGGATTGTTTTGATTGGATTTCATAATTGGATTTTTATATGGGACCCAGATTGGAGAAGGTTTGTGGAAGAAAAATGAGTGAGAAATGCAAAATCCACGCATTTTAGTAGCTTACATGGGTGAATGGTACAGGTTAACGGTGGTACCGGTACCATGATATAATGACAATGGTACGGTACCCTCAAGCCAAGATTACGATCTGGCGGCGGGTGGATAGCCAGTGCGGGTGTCGATTGAAAGTGAATGCAGTACCCACTTCACTCCTAACACCCTGTTTTGACATGTTTTGCGCAGATTAAGTCCGTATTAGGTACCTCGAATGTTTAAGGGACCACACAAGGAAGTCTGACCAATGGGGGTTGAATAAGAATGAACTAGTGAAAAAAACATCACCAGTACCTTCTTGGCCCAGAAGCGGCGGCGGATAAGTCTTTAGAGGCGGACTTAATTAATCATGGCAATAGACCGTTCAAAGAGAAAATAAACTTGTAATTCACTAGAATTGTTTAACAACTAATTATCCCTTAGAGTGGCGTGATTATCATTGACTAAAGGCAATTTGACCTCTCCTAACCTCGAGGCAAGATCGAAGATAAGGAAGCTAGATCAGAAGCGGTTAAGTTCTCTAACTCCCCATTCTTATTTCAAGTATTTTGGTAGTTTACCAAGTAACTATGAAATAGTACATAGAATGAGTCTATGAAATGAGTATACATGGTATATGAAATGATACGTGAATAGTATATGAAATAAGTACATAGATTGAGTATATCTTTGAAAGATAATCTGAAGCCAGATCATGGAATGAAATGTGATATTTAGCCGAATGAATGTGAATGATGATGGGGCGGGATTAAGCCAAAGCGGAATCCATCATAAATGTGAATTGAATTATATATCGAATGAACAACTGACCGGGATGCACTGATCGGCGCTCCATTCATGAAAACACCGAAATTGTCAATGTCCACTTGGCGGGATGCGTCCGGCATCGTCATGGCATATGGCATTGAAGAAATGTCCCGCCAGCGGGATGCGCCAATCAGCATCCGTCGTGATGGCGATATCAGATTTAAGTGATACCACATGTCGGGAGCGCAAAGCGGCATCCGATCATGATGGGAGACCCGGGTATTGTGTGTAAGCACATTGCTAAATGATAATAAGGCGGGATTCTCAAAGCGGAATCCGTCGAGAAATGTAGATTAGATATTGGCGAAATAACTAACATTGACAAGTGTCAAATGGGATTTTATGTATATGTTAAATCTCATAAATTGAATTTGTGAATTGAATTATTGCATTGAAAATGCATGTTGATATGATAAATGATTTATCAAAGTAAATGCGAATTGAATAGCATGAGTATTTGCATTGATATAATAATAGGCATGGTTTGATGTTAAATGCATGTCAAGTTAAATTTGAATATTGGAATAGAACCGTATCGACCACTAAGCATGAAAATGCTTAGCGTATAATTTAACTCTATGTCTGGTGTCGAGTAAAAGCAAAAAGATGGGGCCAAGAGATCACGAAGCCTTGGGTCATAGAGAGAAGTACGACGTATAAGTATATACTCCATCATTTGCATATCATCTCTTTTGAACAAGTGGTATTTTGTAAACAAAAGGGTTAAACCCTGAACCTTGATTTTGTATATCATTTTGAAAAGGCATGAATGTCTTCTTTGTAGAGGTAATTTTGTTAAATGTTTGACATGGGTGTTGCCTTTCTATATAGACTAAAACCCCTCAATTAACACATAATTACAAGTGCCTTACACTTCTCTTGTATCCATGTTGTTACTTTGGATAATTTTGTGATAAATACTTTTCTCTTAATGTTCATGATTTAAAATAAGGGTCTAGTCTATGACACGCAGAATTCCATAGGCCTTGCACTCTAGTAGTAAAATACGAGATGTAAGTCGGTATCATTCCCGTAGAGATTGATAGCGAATTACAGATCAACTACCCCAACTACTAAAATTCCATACTATTTGGACTCAAAACTCATAATAAAAGTTTTATCTAAACAATAAAAATTAAAAAAAAATCCTATACTATTGAATACGTTCAAACTAAACTAAAACAAAAGTGAATGACTAAAAATAAATTGTATATAAAAGGCAGTTGAATCGGTTTCCTGTGAGAAACGAAAACCATCAATGAAATACAATGGAACAGTCAATTCCAGCACTAAAATCAATTCTCTGCATTACGTATGGATGCAGTTTTGTCCAATTTCCTAGTTATTGGAATTGGATTTTCCATATTCAGCGATTGATATAACCTTCTCTAGAAGACAAGATCAAACCGGCTACTGTATTCCAAATTCTCTTACGAGATGCGGGTATTTTCTCCTCAATACTTCACACCCATCTCACATTGTGGCGAGAACTTTTTCTTTACCTTCTCGGGTTTTAAAGTTTCTACCACTTAATTGGTGGCTCGACCTCGGATCTGTGGGTTTATCCTTTCCCTTGATTAGATCCCCAAGCTAACCGCGGGATTGGAGACTTACCTTTAGATTTAGGTGAACCTCTACGATTATTTATATGGATTAAATACACCTCAACTTCATTATGAAGCGAGAATGGGATTTACATCAAAATGAACTCGAGCTCGCGGGTTACGTCGATAGTAGTCAGACATACCAGAAAAAAATGCTCTGCTCTCGGGAATCACGGATCCACCCCGAAAAGCCGCCATTTATGTCATACGAAGGGCATCACAGATGCTCGATAAGATATTCCAGCAGGCCGCGGCGTACAACGACGGCGTATTACGCGGCGCTCTTCGCGGGTATTGCAAATTCTTATTGGAACTTATCGTGAACAACAGCGATTAAGTACGAAATGAACCCCAATTAATTAACGCTACGTACTTGTCGCCGAAGACGTAACTAAATGTAAATCAAATCCGAGGCTGCGCTCTGAAGTGCGCATTCGCAATTAAAAAATGGAGCAGATCCGCGTACTATCCATTGCGATAGCCCGAAAAATGTTCGAGAGAAATTGGTCTAGATTTCGCAAATTTTCGGGCAATAATACGGAAAAATAATAATATTAAAATCGGCTCTACTGCGTCTACGCACAGTGTGATTCAAACCGAGAAAAATAAAACTAAAAAATAAAATAATAAAAATCTGCTCTAAAATATACTGCGAGCTCCTCTCCTTTCCTTTCTTTGGGTAGTGAAGACTGAGAAGCGCTTTCTATTTCAAAAGCTATCTATTTATCTTTGTAAAGAATTTGGGCAGATCCCAAAATGCTCCAGTGGAACTCGAAGAAGAAAAAGCCCGGCTCGCTATCACATGTCCACGACCTCAAGTTGATGTACGCCTGAACCCTCTTGATGGCTCATGATCGATCATGACCTCTTCCTTTAAGTTGCGGCCAGGTTTGTCTTACAAGCTGCTTTGATCGATTAATTCGAGACATGGTTTGTGGTCGCCGACCTCATTTATTCGGTCTCCTTGAGAGTGTTGATGTTGTGACCTCCAGTTTCATGTGGTGACATGTTGTCGCTCTATTCTTTCGACAGTTCGACATACCAGTTTTAGGTTGCGACCACCTTTCTATTTGTAGAATGACTTCACGTTGTGACTTTGATTTCTTGGTCCACAATTATGTTGGTGATCTTCTTGCCCTTCATATGTTTTAATTTTATGTCGCTGACCTCATGGTGATGTTGCGACCTCTTTGCTTTCAATTTCTTTTCTTAAGTTTGTAACCTCGGTTCTCCGTTTTTGCTCAATTTCTCTTCCCACTATATTTCGGTGCTGACCTCAAGGTGGTGTCGCCAACCTAAATTTCTACGCTCAACTCTTCTTTGGGTGCGACCTTAATGAGTGATTTTGACATCGTCCTAATGATCTTTGATGTTGTAAAAGTTCGCAAGTTCGAGTTCTTGTGAGTGCTTGTTTGGCTATAGGTTGCGACCTCCTTTCAAACTCTATTTTTGGTTGCACTTTGAATCTTCCTGTTTTTATGTCGCGACATCATAGTGGTGTCGCGACATGAAATGAACCTTGCATTTAAAAACTAGTTGCAGCTCTTTCTTTTGCCCGAATCTCTCTTGTGGCTTGAGCGAGGATCGCTAGTGCGACCTGAGTGGTATCGCGGCATAATTCGCGTATCCTTTTTAGCATCGCGACATCAAAAAGTGATCACTTCAGCGACATAATTCTTCCTTTAATTATTTCCTTTCGTCTCGACCACTTTTTCTTTATCATGACCCTCCTTAACGATCCGACTTGATTGTTCAATTTTATATTTGCTTCTTAGCGAATTTGTTAATGTAAATGACTTGGAATGAATTGCTGTGACTTCACATCGCGACTTAAATTTTGATTCACGACCTCGATTATAACATGAGCTGGTTTCTTACGATTTTGCTAAGATTTGAGTTCTCTTTGTATTTTCTGCAAAATGAAATTTGAGTTAATTATCCACTTTTCCACGCGAACAAATCCAATATTCATCTCGTAATATATTCGAGAAAAATGGATTAAAAAATCAATGGGTTTTAGACTCATCAAATTCCCCCGAACTTAAAATTTTACAGCGTCACAGTAAAGAAAGAAAGAATTGTTTTGTCCTCCGCGACCGTCGACAGAACATTTTTTAAGGACATTTTAAATTCATGCACAATCTTTCTCATTCCACCTTGATCTGATTAAGAGATACCGACATCATTTTAAATTTCGATTTGGATTCAAGAATAAGACATGGTATACTTCTATCACAAATTTCTTGGTAAATAATGTATTTAAGCAGTTTATTCAACGATGCTTGATACATTGTGTGTGTGCGGAGTCTTCAATCCTTTTAAAATGCTATGTTGAATTTAGTTAATCTTAAAGTTTTCTTGGAAATTTGTTTGTCAAAGTCCCATAGGCTTGTTTTCATATTGATCTCCACTAATGTAGAGTAAATTCAACCTTGAATCAATCAGATACTCGAGCTTGTAATGTTGGGCTTAGGTAATTGGGTAGATAATGGAAAAATTTAAGTTGTAAATCACCTAGTTTCCAACTTTTCTCTATACTTGTTGCCTTCAACTTTCACCCTTTTTCTTCTTTGTTCTTGCTTGTTCACCTTTTTCCCTTGATTAGATCTAAGCTAACACGGGGATTGGAACTTACCTTTAGATTTAGGTGAACTCTCTGATTATTTATATCGTTAAACACACCCCTCCAACTTCAATTATGAGCGAATGGGGGATTTATCAAAATGAACTCTCAGGCTGTGATTTGTCGATGGTGATCGAACATACCGAAAGAATGCTCGACTCGGGAATCCTCGTCTACATGTCATACAAAGGGCATCTGGATATCGAGGAGTAAGATCATTCCTGGCGGTATTAGGTACTACTATTGGGAACTATCCATTCAAAACAACAGATTAAGTAAATCGAATCAAATTAATTCTTCATAATTGTACGAAGCGTAACTAAATGTAAATCAAATCAATGAAATTGCATGTCTAATTCTTGCCATTGCGAATTAAAAAATGGAGCAGATCCACGCTTTGTGCTGTCATTGCAATAAGCGAGAAGAATGAATTTGAATTAGTGCAGATTTCATAAATTTTCAAGCAGTAATACTTTAGAAAAATAATATAATTAAAAATCCAGCTCTACTCGTCTCTGCACAATTCGCAGATTCAAACCAGAAAATAAAACTAAAAAATAAAAAAATAATAAAAATCTACTCTAAAATATACACTGAGCTCCTCTCATTTCCCCTTTACTGGGTAGTGAAGACGGAAAAACTGCTTTTCTATTCAAAAGCTATCTATTTTATCGCATAAGAATTTGGGCGAATCCCAAGTATAGGAGGGGTTCGAATTTGGATATCAGCGTCGCGCGTTCGGAGAGTTCAAAATCAACGTCGCGACGTTGGATATCAACGTCGTGACGTTCGGAGGAGGGGTTAAAGCTTGTAGTAAGCATGGTGTGTAAAAATGTACGCCTATGCTTGTAGTGCGCAGCGTCACCCCAGTAATATAGTGTACCAATTATGCAGGAGGGGAATATGATCCACGGGGATAGGTATGTTGACCTTCTGAGAGATTTGCTTTTCAAATATTATCTGGATATACGTAATGTGTGAAAGGGTACTAGTATGCGAATATAAACTAAACTCTTTTGAATTGAGCAATTCTTATTTAATGGAGACTAGGGTTATGTCTCCCGCCACTCAATGGATTATTTCTTAAAAGGTGATATTATTCGGTATATTTATGATTTATTAATGGCAAGGTGGTCTTGAGAAGTTACGAATACCTCTCTCGAGGTGTGTTGCACATCTAGCTGAGTAGAATTAGTGTATCCTCTACCCGACTTCGGTGCCGAAATGCCAAATGTTCTAGCCTTAATTGCCACCTTCGGGTTCGGGAATATCTCACATTCACAAGATCAGCAAGGTGCTCCTCATATCCCTAGGTATCCTCATCTCTCGAATCTCGGGATCCTCTAGTATGATCATACTAATCTTGGCCAAACATTATCATGTAATTGATACACGAGATGTAAGCGAATGATAATGAATCATAAATCAATGAATAATATAAATTAATAAACTTTAATCCGTTTCAAACGTGGCGAGGTTCAACAATACTTTAGGTATAGATCTAGAACATAATGAATAAGAAAATACGATAGGCGATATATAAAACACTTTCGGTTCTAATATCGAAACAAAGAAGAAATTACAAATCCGGGCTCTTCTCAAGATCGATGTCATTCTTTGCTCACGATTTACGTACCTAGTTCGTACGATTCCCGATCTCCCGTCTCACGCCGAATTAGTTTCCCCATTTGCCTTTTAATGATTGGGAGGGACTCACGGCGATCGGCGGCGTTGGAGCGTCGGCGTTGGAGTGTCAGCGGCGTTGCGGCTGTTGACTGCATATGTTGACTCGGCGTCTCGGCGTTGGGGCGTCGCGACGTTCGACCATCCTTATACACTTTCATCCACATTTGCTCGAAATTGCTTCCAAAAATCCTTTTGCACAATTACACACAAGCTTTTTGCAATCACCAAATCGGTATCCGGCCACAAAAACTACGTAATTAAATATAAAATAAGCGCCAAAATGTAAGGCGCGGCGTTATAATAAAGTGTTTTAGGCACTCATCTTTTTGAAACTTAGTTTCTTGCTTGTCCCCAGCGAAGTGACTCTAAACTAACACTCACATTATTACTATAATCTAACACGAAGATCATGCGCGTCTTGATGAATAGAGATCAAATTAGACGACTACGCACCTCTGCGTTCTATTTGAAGTTCATAGGATTCGCAGGTGTTGAATTTAAATCATGAGTTGAACTCGGTGAAGTCCTTGAAGTGTCTCGACCTACGATATATTCAATGGCTTTTCGATGATCCCTATGTGTGTATAAAGAAAAAGGACACTATCTTGTATACTTAGTTAGGCGCCCCCCAAACTTGAGTTCCCTTTCTTTAATTGGGAAAATCTAACTACAAAAGGATAAGAAGCATGCAGTTTACGATATCTAATATATCTACTCATTACATAGAACAAAACTAGTGCCCGGCAAGTTTATGTTAAGTGTCCGTGTAGCGGGGGATTAGTTGGTGACCCCACAGGTTGGTTAAGAGACATAGGGCATTCGGTTCCTGAATGTCACCACGAACACTCAAGCTAAACCTAAGGGCCCTAAGGTACATGGAAACTTCCATCACCATCCACAATAGCGGAGCGGTGAAGTCGATGACTCCGGCCCGGTTGGCTCGGGACATTAGGCTTTGAAATGCCCCTCGGAATTTGTGCCGGGATTCGATTAGGCTCCGCTTATTATATCAGAAATGGTCTGCTCACTCTTCTTTTTTTCATTTTTCTCTTTTTAGTTGGGGCTCAATGGAAATCCTCTTTATTCACGGTGTCCCATCACTTAGGTATTTAGAGACTCCCAGGGTTTGTTGAACCTTAGTAGTTGGAGCTCGGCACTATGCATAACCCTAGCGATCATTTGTGTGTGGGTGTGATAGGCTCATTGAGAAATGGTTTCTTGAATAGCAGGAAGTGATTCACTATGCCTCCCTCTCTATTAAACTAATTCCGAACATTAAACGACAATCTGACCTTTCTTTATTAACACAAGTGGGTTGGCTAAAAAATTTGATCCACTACTCCTAAAGCATGGCATCACATGCGCAGTTCCTAGACACGACACCACTACACATGTATGAACTACCTAAAACACAAACATGACTAAACACAAAACTTAATATCTAGATGACGATCGTAAATGTCTGGCTTCTGTAGTAAACTCTCTGTGAGAAATGTAAACTAACATGCATAAATAAAAATAAACTATGGCACTACTACGAAAATCAAAGCAAAAGCAGTACTAATCTAACAAAAACTACGATCACCACTCCACCCCCCAAGCAAAAATATCGGTGTCACACTTGGCAGCAAAAGAAACGATGGGGTGAGAACTCCTGAGTCGACGGGTCCAACTGCGGTGGTGGCGGTGGTATTGGTTGAATGCGGGAGAATTTGTGTTGGGCTGGAGGAATTTCTTTGCTGGCGAAGAATGAGTGGCTGGTTGCTTGACACCATATGCATATCAGTAGCGAAGAGCCTCCATATCTGCGTGGGGAGGACTCGGTGCTCCTGGGTCTCATCCCGCTAAAGCGCCAAGCACTTTCAGTAAAGGAGGCCGCAGGGTCCTCGAGGTCAGTGAGGGCGGAGGTTGCCTCGGTGGCTGTGGTGGTGGTGGAGGTGGGTGGGTGAGGGCGCCCAATGTCCCTTCAGGGATCCTTGAGGGGTCCATACTTGGGCGATGTCGTGAAGCTCGTCCTCGTTCGAGGGCTCATGGCGGAATCGTGAGCCCTCGGGTAGGTGGGACGCAGACTGTCATAACTTGGGCGGATATGGCACAGTGGGGTGTAACCGCTGTTCATCATCAAGGGCACCGGCCTCGTTTACATAAGCGAAAATGAGAAGGGGTGCCCAATTCATCTTAGCGTCCGGTTATGGAGGATGGCGATCCTCGATAACACCTTGACATCAAAAAGGATATCACGAATGATGGCATAGTGACGGGGCACGCGGCCAGATCACTTTACGTTCGGTCGTGAATGAAGGCCGCTGACGTGATAAAGTGATGCGGACACCCAGGGATAAAGGCCAAATGTTTGGCCTTAGAGTAGAATAAGCATGGCCCTCAACTGGTGGGTTTCCACTCACTGACCATTAGTCAAAACTGGAACCAACCGGGAGTAATTCGGGTTAACAAGTAAAGCTGATCAAGCGACTCCAGGGACATGATCCAGTTATATGTGATTGATCGACTCACTTTGAAGTCGAGCCAATGCCCCTCACTCTAACCTTTTTGACAACGTGGGAGGCGAGATTGGCGTAGAATTCTCGCACCACACTCATGATGGATGAGGTGGTTGGCAAAGTCTTCGCCATCCCTTAAAGCGCAATAGTTTCTTTGAAGAGTCGTCGGGGTGATGAAACCCCTTCTCCTTGATAAGCGGTCGGTTCTTGCGGATGGTCTTAGAGGCGTCCGGTGGCACCTCGTTCACGAACCGCGTGACATCATAATTTAGGTCGGGTCCTCCTTTGGCTGAGCCAAATGGTAAGCGACCTGTGGCCTCGGACATTGGTGGAAGGATGTAGGCTCACAGGATGGAATCTGATCTGCTGTCACCCGATGTGGCACACAGGTGGGCTGGAATTGATATAACAAACACTAGAGCCTTTATGAACCGAGGCTGATAGATCTTGAGGTAGACACATTACTGGGACATATGACAAACCCAGCGGCGCACCGAGACCCTAAGAGGGAGTACTAGACCAAGGTTGAATGAACAAACCCTAACCGAGGCACAGACACCTACTGGTTGTGGGAATGGTGCTAGCCAAGGACGATGGACTAGGACGGGAAGGATGGACTAGTGGTGACAGTGCCGGTGATGGTGTCGGAGGGCAAAACACTGGCCTCCGACGGGGTGGAAGTGTGCTCCGGCAAGGATGGTGGGGGGAAGGCGACACAGGGAGACTAGGGTTCAGGTAATGATAATACAAGGTAGGATCAAAAAAAATGGGAGGTGGTTGGCCTTAAACCGGAGTTCGGCGATAAAGCGACATTCGAGGACGGCGTCGCGGCGATTCGAGTGAAGTTTGGCGTGCGACGTTGAAGACCAACGTCGCGGCGTTCGGAGAATGGGTTTTCGATGCTTCGGCGGCGTTGGAAGCCAGCGTTGCGACGTTCGAAAGAAGGTTAACAATCAGCGTATAGCGTTTGGATATCAGCGTCGCGGCGTTGGGAGGTTGAAATCAACATCGGCGTTGGATATCAGCGTCGCGGCGGATCGAAGGAGTTAAACGCGGCGGTAAGCGTGGTGTGTGAAATGCGTTTATGTGCGCAAGTGCACTTGCGTCGCCCCCAGTAATATAGAATATGCAGATTAAGTGCGGATATCAGAATCCCACGGGGATGGTATGAAACTACGATTTAGCACTATCACGGATATCTGTAATGTGTGAAGGGTACTGATATCCCAGGAATATAAACTAAAATCTTGAGATTGAGCAATTACTATTTAATGGAGACTAGAGTTTATGTCTCCACACCATACTGATGGATTATTTCTTAAGGTGATATTCGAGTATATTTGCTTGATTTTATTAATGGCGAGAGTGATCTTGGTTGAGATACCCTCTCTCGAGGTGTATTCGCTTTATCTACGCTAGAACTACCCCAGCTCGGCGGTACTTTCAGAATGCTTAAATGTTCTAACCTTAATTTTTGCCCGGGATCGGGAATATCTCTATTCTGCGAATCAATAAAAATTTGCTCTATACTCATATCCTAGGTATCCTCATCTCTCGAATCTCGGATCTCTAGTATGATCCATACTAATCTTTGGCCCAGACATTACCATGTAATTGATACAGATGCTTAAAGCTGGAGATATTAATGAATCATAAATCAATGAATAATATAAATTAATAAACTTTAATCATTCCAAACGTGTGAGGTTCAACAATACCCTAGGTACTTATAGATCTAGAACATAATGAATAAGAAAATGATAGGCGATATACCGCTGTCAGTTAATATCGAAAGCAAAGGAAAGAATAAAATCACGGGCTCTTCTCGAGATCGAATATCCTTTCTTTGCTCGATTCAGTGCGGTTCGTCACGATTCCCAATCTTCGATCTCCCCTCGAATTAGTTCCCATTTCCTTTTAATGATTGAAGGGCTTCATGGCGTCGCGTTAAACGTTGACTTCTATATATGTTGACTCAACGTCGCAACGTTGGGGCGTCACGACGTTGGGATGTCGCGACGTTCCGGCCATCCATATACCGCGCATCTTCTTTGCTCAAATTGCTTTAGCTATCCTTTTGCACCAATTGCACATACGCCTGTCTTAAATGGTATCCGATAAAACTACGTAATTAAATATAAAATAAACCTTAATGCTAAGGCCGTGGTATAATCGGAGTGTTTAGGCACTCATCAACTCACGTTGTGACTTTGATTTCTTGGTCCTGATTGTGTTGGTGGTCTTCTTGCCTTCATATGTTTCAATTTTTATGTCCGCGACCTCATGGTGATGTCGACCTCTTGCTTTCCATTTCTTTTCTTACGGTTGTAACCTCGGTTCTACGTTACTGACAAATTTCCTCTTTCCACACCTATTTTCGGTCGCGACCTCAAGGTGAGTGTCGCAACCTAAATTTCTTACCTTTCAGCTCGTGCAGTTAACCTTAATGAGTGGTGGCGACATCGTTGTGATCCTTGATGCGTAAGTTATGAGTTAGTTCTTGCGAAATTAGCCATTTGGCTATAGATTGCGACCTCGCTCAAAACTCTATTTTTTTAGATTGCACTTTGAATCTACATTTTTTATGTCGCGACATCATAGTGGTGTCGCGACATGAAATGAACCTTTGCATTTAAAAACTAGTTGCAACCTCTTTCTTTTGCCAAGATCTCTCTTGTGGCTTCAGAGACGGATCCTTGGCAGAGCCTCGAAGTGGTGTGTGACATCATTTCATATCCTTTTGGCGTCATGACATCAAAAGTGATGTCGCGACATGATTTCCTTCCTTTAATTATTTCCTTTGCGTCTCGACCACTTTTCTTTGTCGCAACCTCCTTCTTGAGTCACGGCTTCCTTGTTCAATTTTATATTTCTTCTTCAAGCGAGATTTGTTGATGTGTGAGAGCTTGAAATGGATGGCAAGCAGGCTTCTGTCGCGACTTAAATTTTAGTTAGAACCTCGGTCTAACAGAAATTTGGTTTAACTACGATTTTGCTAAGATTTGAGTTTATATTTGTATTTTCTGTAAAATGAAATTTGAGTTAATTATCCACTTTTAAACAAATCGATATTTATCTCGTAATATATTCGAGAAAAATGGATTAAAAATCTAATGAGTTTTGGACTCATCAAATTCCCCCGAACTTAAAATTTTGCTTGTCCACGAAGCAAAGAAAAGAAAATTATTGTCCTTAAACAAATCGGCTTAGAACATTTTAGGACTTTTTCGATTCATACCACAATCTTTCTCATTCCACGCCCGATGCGGAATTAGAATGCCGACATCATTTTAAATTTAGTTTGGATTCAGAATAAGACATGTGCCCGCCCATCACAAATTTCTTTATCGAAATAATGCATATTTAAAGAGTTTATTTAACAAGTCTTGATACGTATTGTGTGCGGGTCTTCAATCCTTTTCATCTTCATGTTGAATTTAGTTAATCTTAAGGAGTTTTTCTTGTTGTTTATGAGAAGTCCCATAGGCTTATTTTCATATTGATCTCCGCTAATGTAGGTAAATTCAACCTTGAATCAATAAGGTCTTCGGGCTTGTAATGTTAGGCTTAGGTAATTGGGTAGATAATGGAAAAATTTAAGTTGTAAATCACCAGGTTTCGACTTTTCTCTATACTTGTTGCCTTGACTTTCACCCGTTTTTCTTCTTTGTTCTTCTTTGATTCTCTTTAATCTTGCTTTGATTCATCTTTTGAATTCTTTTTATGGAATTTCGTTTTCATATCTTGCTATTCAGCAGGTTCTTTGTTCTTGAACTCTTTTTTATTTCTGGGTTAGGACAGGTAAATCATTTTGTATTGTTGGGCTTTCTATTGCTTCTTGGGAACTTTGGGCTAGCTGCTCGTGGAATTGTTGAATATTAAGATGTTGAAACACCCTAAGGAGATAATTGTTCAGGAGATAAGATGCTGGATAAAGAACTTTAATTCATATTCATTTAAACACACTTCTTTATCTTAGCACTTCATTGTAGGGTTTGGAAATATTTTCCCAGGCTATTTCTTTCTTTATAGTAAACTTTTACGACGGAAACTAGATAGTTTGGGCCTCTTTCTTGGTTTTCATCGCAAGGAAGAAAGTTTAGGTTCGATTCTTTGTTTACATTCAGAAATAAGGCTTATTTGGCTCAAATCGAGAACTAGAGAATATGCTTAAGCATATGTCGAGGGGTAGGCTTAGAAAAGCTCAATGCACACTTAAGGGATGGCTCCATGGAACTCTTGTTAGGCATTTCACCTAAGATTTCGCCACCAATCCAAATAATCCTAACAGGAGGTTACAGGACTAGCAGATCTTACTCTTTGAATTCTGAAGAATGTTTGCAATTCCTCACCGGTTTCCTTGGGATTTGTTGACTCAAATTGTATTATTTCTTCAAGACTTGTATTTATTTTAAATACTTACATTATTTCAACCAAGTATTTTTGTTCCATCGACAACCTTGAAGTTCAAATTTTGCAATTTATCACGAAATTAAACAATGCATCTGATACTCTAATTTCCAGGTTTAATCATTCATATACGATTCTTCACAGGAATTTGTTTGTTCTTGAGAAAGAGCAGGAATTATTTGTTGATTCTTGCACAAAAGAATTTGTTATTTATCATGCTATGAAAAGACACAACAAAAATTTTCAAATGCTCATAAAGCAGTCAATTTGTAGGTCAATAAGGAATTTTTATTCAAATATCGAAAACCTTTCGATGTTAATGCAATTAAGCTTATTACAGTAAGATTGTAACTAAATTAAGAAAAACTCTCTATTTCTTGATCTAAAATCCTATATCTTCCTACGAGAGGTTGCGGCTCTGCTTCAATTTGGTTCGCGGACGGCGAGAACCACTCCAGAGTGAGTTGACCCGTGAACAGGTCGTCCAAGCAATTGGAGCCACTTTTCTCCCTTTTCTTTTGGAGAAGTTCCATGGGTTCAATTAACCCTTCTTCCAATTCCATTTACATCAACCACTCTCGATTGCGATTTTATGGAATAAGGAATGGAATTGGTTTGTTTTAGAACCATTCATTCTAAATTACATTGTTTCTGAGTATGGAGTTTTCACTTCTTTCTATAGACTTTATATTATTTAGTTCCATGTTTGTTTTTGTTGTCATCTCTTTTATAGTGATTTGCGTCTTGGGAACTACAAGGCCATTTATTCTTTCTTTAAATTTTCGATGAATGAATTGAATAGCGTTTCTGAATTCTAATATTGCAGTGCTTTCGAGTTTGGGAATTTGTAGAATCATATTCGTTTTATTAAATTCCTTCTGATTATTCTCCTTGAAAAACAGGTATACTAATGTTTGATAATCAGGGACAGATGATTTACGCTTGCATTAATAACTATTTATTTCAAAGATTCTGAATGAATGATGCATAACTGAAAGGTTGAGGTGAATTGTAGTCTAATGGAATTTGAAGTGGAATAGATGTTGCGTTAAATGTCATGATTGCGATATGGGAGTCGCGACATTAAATGTTGAGCCTCTAAATTAATGATTTTCAATGAATCTAATTTTTAACTGCTGGGATGCCCAAAAGGAGAGGTTTTAAAAATCCACTTTGTTGACTTTTGAATTTATTAAATTACATAACTTCAAAATTTTGTTGTGACACGAAATGTGTGGTCCGCGACGAGGGAGTTGTTGTTGCAACATAAAAATGTTCTTTCCTTCTTTTGTTGATGCGTATTTGTGTTTCATTATTTTGACTTTCTTTTCCTTTTCTTTTCATCCAGTTCTTGGTTTAACTTTTGGATTAATGTTGCATTGAAAACATAAACTACTGAGTTACATCAATTTCAATTTATTCAATTCCAATCAAAACAACTACAACTCAATTCATCTTCATCATGCAAAAATTCATCAACTTCCACTATGCATCACATTCAAAATTTATGCACCAAAACAAGATAAAAATTCCCCCAAACTTTGAGTGCTGCTATATATCTCAAGACAAATTTTAAAATCAAATCAGAAGAATATAATATTGCCCGCTTTTTGGTCTCTTATCTTTGATTGAAATTTGATTGAGAGCTCTCCTTTTACACAATCTTCATTGTCACCAATAAAAGCAAAAAAATTATTTACCTATATTCATTCAATAATGAATAAAATCATGATATGCTGAAATTTAAACACATAAATTTTAAACTATAAAGAAAAAATTAAAATAAAACAGTTTTGGCTGGATTACCTTCTGAAAACACTTTCAAATTTTAGTCTTTATTTAGACTTCTGTTTGGCTCATTTATTGCTGTTTCTTGATTTCCCTTATTTCAAGCTAAGGGTTACTCTTTGATTGCTTTCTTCCAAGGTAGTGCTTTAATCTACGACCATTAACTTTAGACTCTTCATGATTCTTTGGTTCTAAGTGTCTTTGCCTTTCGTATTAATGCTTGATACTACTAACCGTGGTCCAACTCCCATTTGGATTTCAGCGCCACGGAAAGAGTCTTAGTCACGGAGATTGAATAACCGAGATCCAGTCTCACCCGCGCTTAGATTACTCCTCAAAAATTCGTTGATCAGTGCCATTTTTTGTTTTATCCTTGTAGATTACAACCTTTATCACTGCAAACTTCATTTCTCAGCTCTTTCAATTGTTCTTGGGTAGCCAATCTTCTTGCTGACTTTAAAATCAAAATTAAGCTTCTTGATATTTGGCTATGTTCTAGCTCGAGTGGTGTGGTGCCAAAAACAACTGTATGGGGACATTCGATAGGAGTTTAAAAGCAGTCATGTATGCCCCGAAGTGCATCATCAAACGACGACCAATCTCTTATGCTGGAACTCACAGTCTTTTCCAGAATTCTTTATCTCCTGTTGCGTTTGAAACGCCCGATTTGTTTGGGATGATAAGCCCGAGCTCATAATATGTTTGATACCATATCACACTCATGAGTTTGTCAAACATACCTTATTTGCAAAATGGCTCCCTCCGTCGCTAATTATAGTTAAGGTATTCACGAATCATTGAGAATGTTTCTTTGTAAAAATCCTGGCTGTATCGGCATAGTTCTTTGGACAAAACAACGCCTCGACGTTTTGATGCAATCCACGACTGGGTAATATATATTTCCAAATAAAGCTGGAAAAGGCCACGTAAATCCATTCATTATCGAACAATTGCCACCAGGATTACATGGGACATCATTGTACCGATCATTTTTGTTCTTTGGCATTGATCCTGCTTCACCCGTTCAAAACGGTCCTTAAAAATAAGTAGGCCAGTAAAATCTGTTGGAGGGAATTTTGTGGGAGTACATTTTATCTCTATGAAATGTCCTCCATGGTGATGCATGACATTCTTGTAAAATCTTATTTTACTCAACATTGATTTCACATCTCTGTATATTCAGGATCCATCTCCTCTTTTAAACAATAAAGATATCCCGGATGTAGTACCTGTTGTCAGTCCTTAGCTTCTTTCTCTGTTGATAATTTGATTAAGTGGCATAATTCCGCAGATAAAGTTCACGTGTGGTATGCAGAGGTGATTGGGTGACAACTAGAATAACTGCTCATCTGGAAAAAAATTTGCTATTTCTCTTCCTTTCTCTTGTACATTGGGTTTCTCTATATATAGTGATATTATCATTGTCTTCCCTTCTTGTCTTTTATTCTAAATCAAATTCACCCAATAATAGTACCCTGATCAATCTTGGCTTTGCTTCTTTCTTTGCCATTAGATATTTAATTTGTTGCATGATCCAATGTAATATAACGTGGGACCCAAAAATGTATAGCTGTTTTTACATGCAAATACTAGTACTTGACATCTCCTTTTAATTAGTAAGAGTAATTTTCTTGAGCCGTTAAAGGTTTGCTAGCATAGTAAATGGCCTTGAACACTTTTTCATCTTTACGTCCCGTCTGACTCATTACAAAATCCTTTGACAACACACATGATTTCAAAATTCTACCATTCAATCGGTTTTGCCATTATGGGGCTTGACTAGTGCAGTTTGATTTCTTGAATGCATTATGGCGGGATTCATCGAAATAGAACTTAGTGTCTTTTTCGACAATGCATAAGCGGTCACAGCGATTTGAGAAATCTCGATCGTCTTACGTAAATCAAGCATGTCCTAGGAAACTTCTAATTCCCTTGGTAGCCAGTGGGTGGCATTAGATTTCTTATGGTGAAAACTTTGCACGAGATACCACCTCGAAGCCTCTTCGCAAATCTAACATGCCCCCAGACAATTCCATACCTTAACCATAAATGGCATTTTCCCGATTTAGAGCTAGGTTCTTGTCTGCACCTTTGAAATCTTGTCCAGGGTTATGCGAGGCCTTTGTTCAAAGTGGATCCATATCTTTATTAAAATCATCCATGAATCTCCATGCTTACTTCTTTAGATCGAGGAAAATAGGCATCGTAAATGCTGGAAGATGCGCAGGAGCGTTACAGACCAAATGGCATTCTCCACAAGCAAAAGTACCAAATGGGCATGTAAAAGTGGTTTCTCATGATCTTAGTGCAATAGCAATTTAGTTATATCCGGAGTATCCATCGAAAACAAAAATGAGGGTGTCACCGCGGCTTTATCGGCGTCGATCGATATGAAGGCGGGGAAAATGATCCTTTACGGTTGCGTATTCAATTTTACGTAGTCAATACACCCACCCATTACATCACGAGTTCTTGTAGGAATCAGTTCATTCTTTTCATTTGATCACGGTAGATCCGCTTTCTTGAGGAACCCACGTACCTTCCAGGCTTATAAACTATCGATATAGCATTTATAAAACTGCGTTTAACCATTTCGAGAACTTCTTTTGACAACTTCTTTCATCTTTGGGTTTCAGCCTCCTTTGATGCTCAATCGAATTTTTGCATTATCATCCAGCAATATTTTGTGCATGCAAATGGAGGGTGATACCCTTGAATCGATTGATAACAATTCTTCCTTGTATTTCTCGAATCACCCGGCAACCGTTCTTGACTTGATCGTCACGGTGATATGATAGCTAGTTTTTCTCTTTTGGTTCTAAAAACTCTGTTTTAAATGGTACGGGTAAATTCTTTCAATGTTAACCCTTACACCTTTAGTTTCACGCTCTTGAGTTTGTTGTTTACATTTTGCGCATACTTCAATGTAATTGTTTTCATTTATACTCGAATTTGTTTCCTTGTTAGCGATTGAAGGCGAACTTCACAATCAAGACTCAGGCATCTTGAAAATTCATCTCAATTTCATTGATAGAATGTTGAAGATTTAATCGAGAATTCAATTCAACATTGAGAAGGCTATTGACCTCCGGTATTTGGCCCATGCGCATACACACCCCGGGTTGTTCCGGACTCCTATTAATATTAAAATGCCTTTGCTTCATTTCCAACCCCAGTGTCGAGTTCACCTTTCTATACATCTATCAATGCGGCTCAGGTTCTTGAAGGTCGTCCAATGGCTCAAAGGAACTTAGGTGTCTTCGCCAAATAATACGCATGATAGCAAATCCTTTACGGGAAGATGAATTTCCGACCAACCAATGATACATCTTGAGAATGCCTTCTGGTTGTGCCATTGATCTATCGGCCATCTATGATGTAATTCTTTGTTGGAGTAAAGTTCCCAATTAAGTCTACACTGGCCCGAAAGGCATCAAATTTATACTAAGCGCCCGAATCATAAAGCTTTCTGATTCTCTTTCCCTGACGGGGAATGGTGAAGCGCGGGGTCCCTTCATCTTTCTTTGGGAGCTTTTCTTTGGATAATGGCCTTTGCGGGTGCTTGAGTCAAAGTTCCACTATTCCCTCCCTCGGCTATCTTCCTTTTCTTGCTTCGATCTCCTTGAGAAATTTTTGCATAAGAGGCGGCTGATTCCTCTACAAATGGGATATTTATTTCTATTTTCTTGAAAATGTTCTTCTTCTTGACTTAAAGTCTCTGTGGAAATGGCCTTTGAAGGTGTATAGTACGGTACTCCTTCCTTCTTTTACGGTCATTACTTCCTTTGACTATTCAATCCCAGGTGCTCTTCTCTCCTTCCTTTTACGCCTCGGTCTGTTGCCTTTACATCCTTTTGTTCTTTGCTCAAATCCTTCCCACTTCTTAATTGAATTGCCATGCGATCTTTTGGGTTCTTAGTGTCCTTTAGGAAATGTACCGCACTCACGATTTAGCATGGTCGGGCTAGTTGCCACTACTTGTGTCTCAGGTTTTCAGCGGGCACTAGCATTCTTAAAACATCCCAGTGTCGGACGAAGCTTCAAGTCGAGGCCGGTTTCTATTCATGGAATTGTAATAGCCTGCTTGTTGTCACGCAGGCTGCGACATTTGTTCTTTAAATGGGTTCAGGTGCTCTTTTGACCACGTGTTCATTTTAACTTATAACCAGTCTTCTTCTTGGAACAACAGAGAGTGATGATATCCTTATTCAGTTCTGTCCATGCCATAAGACCTTGCGTGCCCCTCCACCGTATATGATTCTCGGTTCCCTCGATGTTGGGTATGTGGTTAGGATTTGGCTTGACATGGTAATTTCTTGGCTCATTCGTGTACTTAACCTCCTCAGCACCATAAGAATCTTCTTCTGTTGGCACATCAGCACTTCTTCTCATAAGTTCTCTTTCCACTGCTCCTATTTCATGAGCAGTGTGCATCTTTCTCTCTTGTTTGTCCATCCACATGCATTGTGGCATCTGGCTTTTGCCTCCATTGCTGTCATCTTGCTCAACTCCATGACCCCTTTTCCTCTGCTGTTTCACCTTGAAAACTCAGATGGAGCTTTCATATTGCATTTTTCCAGGTCTTCTATAAGATCTGTCGCCTCTTTAGCACTTTTTCGTTTGAATGCTCCACAGCATGAAGCATCGATAATGCCCTTAGATGTATCATTTAGAGCATGATACACTATGTCCATCTGGGTCTTCAAATCTATTCCATGCATCGGGCACCTCTTCCAGCCTCTTAAAGATCCTTTCTCAGTATTCCTGTGACTCATCTTTATGTTTGGATACTCTGTCTCTATTACCTCTGAAACTGAGAGATAGGGAAAAAATACATGGT
The DNA here is from genome assembly GCA_016808115.1 of Tetrastigma voinierianum. Taxonomy (NCBI): domain Eukaryota; kingdom Viridiplantae; phylum Streptophyta; class Magnoliopsida; order Vitales; family Vitaceae; genus Tetrastigma; species Tetrastigma voinierianum. The sequence goes on from JAEQBH010000283.1 coordinate 177,817, forward strand.
AAACTACCCAAACTCTTCCCATTATAGTGAATATATCAATTGTTAATTTATATAATGTGAACAACATATCTCAAAGAAAATGGCAAGAGATGCAGCTGCCATAGAAGTCTCACACCATGAAACTGCTCATCATCCATCATCAGAAGTCTTCCCGGTGCTCGTTTAGGTCAGCCGATTGGGATGACCCGATAAGCGTGTTCTTAGACCAAACATGTCAAAGTGGCTTTAGTTCAAAATTATTTGCGTCCTTTTTGTTTGTTTGATTGCGGAATACTCTTCTGAATAATAGGCCTCCAGTCTCAAACCATATTGATAATGGAGATACATACAGTTCTTGGCCTCTGTTCTGTGCGTTCATGTCACGTCTTCCATATTTGCGTTTACATACTAGCCGAAGCTTTCTTAAGCTCCACAGTGTTCTCTCCAATTCGATTATGCAACGTTAGATTAGGGAATCTATTCTCATTTAAGTTCAAATCATTTACTCTCAATTAATAGGATTAGTCAAACTAAACAAATATTTTTAACATGGCTTGTTAAAGATTAGTGGCTAATGTAGTACTTGCATTGAAAAACTATTTTTGTTCTTTTCGTTTATAAAATGTCCAAATTAAGCATTTCTTCTTTATGAAATAAATGATCTAATTAATTCTTTCAATCCCATGTGGCGTAAAACTTGTTTGCCTTTTCTATATAGACTAGACACAAATTGCTAATTACAGAGCCTTACACTTCTCTTGTATCCATGTTACTTGGATAATTTTAACGATAAAATATTTCTCTTATGTTCATGATTTAAAAATAAGAGATTGATCTATGACACTGCAAGGGCACCGGGCCATCTGAGTAGTAAAATCTGAATGTAAGTCAATTATCATTCCCACAGTTGATAGCGAATTCACAGATCGACTACGACTACTAAAATTCCATATACTATTTGGACTCAAAGCTCCATAATAAAAGTTTTATCTAAACAATAAAAATTAAAAAAATCCTATACTACGAATACGTTGAACTAAACTAAAACAAAAAGTGAATGACTAAAAATAAATTGTATATAAAAAGAATGGATTTAATCGATTTCTGTGAGAAACTTGAAAACCATCGATGAAATCTGATGGAACTGTCGACTCGACCACTTCAAATCAAATTCTACATTACATGTATGGATCGATTTTGGCCGAGATTTCACAGTTATTGGAATTGGATTTCTCCGTATTCGATTCGATATCCGCGCTTCTCTCGAGAAGACAGATCAAACCCATTTACACATGTTCGAATTCTGCTGAGATCACGGGTATTTTTATACCAGCGTCGCCGCGCGTGCGCGTCTCACATTGGCGTGACCTCTTTTGCTTTACCTTTACCGGGTTTTATAGCAAAGTTTCTACCATGTGAATGGCTCAACTTCCATATCTGGGTTTATCCTTTCCTTGATTAGATCCCCAGCTAACAGGTTTGAACACCTTTAGATTTAGGTGAACTCATTATTTATATCGTTAAATACACCCCTCCCGACTTCAAGTATGGCCCGAATGGGGGATTTATCGAAATGGCTCGGAGATTTCGTGGTTCGTCGATGGTAGTCGAGACATACCCGAGGGAAAAGAATGCTCTGCCAACTGCCGGGGATCCTACGAGTCTACTATTGTCAGCGGCATCTACGGATATCGGAGTAAGATACATTCCTCAGCCCAATTGTTAGATGCTACTTATTGGGAACTTATCCATTAACGACAGATTAAGTAAAATCAGAGCAATTAATTCTTCATAATTGTCTTGGAAATGTAACTAAATGTAAATCAAATCCAGCAGAGAGCTCCGATTACTGCATTACGAATTAAGAAATGGAGCACGTCCTTACAAACCCTTGTAATTGATAAAGCGAGAAGAAATGAATTCGAAATTGAGATGCAGATTTCATAAATTTTCGAGCGAGTAATACTTAGGAAAAAATAATAATATTAAAAATCATTCTTCAAATCTGCACGATTCACATATTCAAACCAGAAAATAAAACTAAAAAATAAAAAAATAATAAAATCTACTCTAAGATATACCTTTGAGCTCTCTCATAACTTCCTTTTACGGGTAGTGAGACGAGAAAAGCCTTTCTATTCAAAACTATCTATTTATCATAAAAGAATTTGGGCCGAATCCCAAAATGCTCGGGTGGAACTCGAAGAAAAAGCCCGACTCAACTTTGTCTATGTCACGACCTCGAAGTTGATGTCGCGGCACGAACCTCTTCACGATGGCTCGTGATGGTCATGACCTCTTGGCTAAGTTGCAACTAGTTTGTCTTTACCTTTACTTTGATCGTGTTCAGCGACATCGTTTGTGGTTGCGACCTCATTTGTTTAGTGCTCCTTCAGTGTTGATGTTGCGACCTCAGTTTCATGTCGTGACATCATTGTCTCTGTGCTTTGGCTCCGAGTTGCGACATCGGTTTAAGGATTTGCGACCACTTTGTTGTATGATGACTTCACGTTATGACTTTTATTTCTTAGCCATAGTGTGTTGGTGGTCTTCTTGCCTTCCTTATGCCTCATGGTGATAATAGCGACCTCTTTTGCTTTCCATTTCTTTTCTTAAGTTTGTAACCTCGGTTCTACGTTACATGAATTTCCTCCTTTATTTTCGGTCGCGACCTCGAAGATGAATTATCCTGACTAAATTTCTTACGCTCCGTCTTCTTGATTCGCGACCATAATGAGTTGTCGACATCATTCCGATCCTTGATGCAGTAAAAGTTCGCAAGTTCGGTTCTTGGTGCTTTTATTTGGCAATAGGTTGCGACCTCCTTTCAAACTCTATTTTTGGTTGCACTATGAATCTTTTTGTTTTTATGTCGCGACATCATAGGTGGTGTCGCGACGCCGAAATGAACCTTTGCATTTAAAAATTGGTGCAACCTCTTTCTTTTTGCAAAGATACGCTCTTGGCTTCGCAGAGCGGATCGCCCAGCCGTGACCACCAGTGGTGTAGCGACATGTTCATATCCTTGTGGCGTCGACATCAAAGTGATGTCGCGACATAGATCTTCCTTTAATTATTTCCCTTTCGTCACAAACCGCTTTCTGCAGTGTAACCTCACTATGATCACGACTTCACTTGTTCCAATTTTTATATTTCTTCTTGGCTGAATTTGTTGATGTAAGTGACTTGGAATGGTCTTGGCCGACTTCACCGCCGCGACTTAAATTTTTCGGTTGTGACCTCGGTCTTGGTACGGTTCTTACGATTTTGCTAAGGTTTGAGTTTCGATGTATTTTCTATGACATGAAATTTGAGTTAATTATCCACTTTTCTGCAAACAAATCAACATTTATCTTGTAATATATTCAGAAAAATGGATTAAAAATCTAATGAGTTTTTGGACTCATCAATGGGCCTACCGAATTGCATTGAAATTGTAAATGATTATGGGCTTGCCTAAAGTGGCTTAGCTTATGTGAAATGACATAATAAAATGCTGTTGTTAAGATAAATGAAAGCGTCGAGGTAAAATCGAGCTCCGGTTCGAATCACTTCATTCCGGGTCGGGTAGGGATTCGGGTGCATTTCGCGACATTTTGAAAAAGAAATTTAATAACACAGAAAATAAAAAGAAATAAACGAGCGTCACCGGGGTTTCGGTTCGGACTCGCCAATCGGGTCGGGTTGGGCTCGAGGGTCGCTACACATTTCATATACTCATTCACGTACTCATTTCATATACTCATTCATGTACCCATTTCATAGTTACTTTGTAAACTACCAAAATACTTGAAATAAGAATAGAGTTGGAACAGGCAGTTGTCGGATCTAGTTTCCTTCTCTTGATCTCAGTCTAGGTTGAGGCGATCATCACGTCCTAGTCACCTGCATAATAATCATGCCACTCTTAGTGGATAAACAATTATCATATTTTTAATGGCCCGACAATTTATCTTTGTTAACCGGTTTGGGTTAAGACACTAAATATAACGAGCGAACTCGGCGGCAAAGATGCGATGCGTTTTTCACTTAGTTCTATCCTTATTTGAACCCCGTTATTCAGACTCTTAGGGTCCTAAACGTTCGAGGGCGAATACGGGACTTAACGATTGCAAAAATATGTGAACGGGGTTCTTCGGAAGTAGTGGTGCAGGTGCCGCTGAGGCTGATGCCGTGCCGATCCCTCCTTTGCCGGTGGAGTGCAGGTACCAGTTTGAATAATCTGAACCTTGCCCCATATCATGGTACTAGTACCACTCTTTAATTTTGTACCACCTATGAGTTTGCCGGAAATGCGGATTTTGGCATTTTTCACATTTTGTTCCTGAGCCTTCTCGGTCGTCCCATATCAAAAATCCACCATGGAATCCACTCAAAACAACTCCAAAAGTGGTTTAGAATCAATAAAAACCTTTTCTCTTAAGTTAGGGCTTTTCCCCAAAAATCAAAATCATAAAAGAGGAAGTTATGGTTTGATTTTTCTTACCTTATCTCTTCAAATCTCCCATTGTAGGTTGCTTGATCGATCTCTTTAGAGCAAGAATTGGGAAGCAAACCCTGACCAGCCAATCCTCGCCCAAACCTAGCTTTTCTCCTGCCTTTTCTCCTCCCCTTCTCTCAGCAGGTTTGCTCATGAAATAGGCTCCCCAGACCACTTTTGGTCTTTTAAAATCCCACTTAAGTGTAAGGCCATGTTTGGCCTTCCACCCTATTCTCATTTCTCATTTTTCCCCTTTTTGGTCTTAAATCACTTATTCCTCATAAGGCCTTGTTTGGCCACCCAATAAATCCAATTTTCCATTTTAGTCTCCTATTATACACTTTGGCCATTCATTTATCATAAATTCACTTGGACATTTATTCTTTATAATAATTATTGCCAGGTCCTCATTTACAATTTTTCCATTTGCCTTTTCACTTGGTTTATTTCCGGGTTCACTCAATCATATGCTCACACTTTCAATTTACATTTCACAATTTTTCCCGGAAAAAAACCAAGTTTGGCTCAATTCATACTCGGAATATATATAATAAAATTATTATAAAAATTCTAGGAGTATTTTGAGGCGTTACTGATAATTGAAAATTATGCGCAGGAGGTGGTGTTCACTCTCATTTGAATTTCTTGTGTGTGTCTTATTTGTGTTTTCTTTCTTTTTACTTTAAATAATTGAAATTTGATGACTATTAGTGAATGATTTTGTTAAATAATGGAGAAAACATTTCTGGGTTTGAAATACTTGATTGTTGTGCATTGTTTGGTAAAATTGAATAGATTGTGGAATTGAAATGTTGTTGTGTAACTTCATCTTAATTGAATGGTTAATTTAAATGAGTTGTTAACTTATCTAGGAACCAAACAAAAATTGGATAGATGAATTGGGGTAGGAATAAATAAAAAGAGAAAGTTGTAAGGATATTAATAAATGTGTTGAACTTCAAGAATAAGGAAGGTTTTAACAAATTGATGGAACAAATATGACCTGTGATTCTGTTTTGTAAACAGTTCAGTTATTTAAGAATCTTGATAAACACTACACATGGTCAAAAGTATCTTTTAAATAAATTGTGCTCAAGTTAGAGACATCTTCTGGGATCCATAACAGTTAAATCTCCAAATGTCCTAGAACTTATTAGATTATTAGTCAAGGTGAAATCCTAGGCAATACCACTAACAGGAAATGATATAGGTCATCCTTAGAAGTTTGAACCTTTTAAAGCCTACCCTTATGATATGCATAAACATACACATTAGTTCCTTATTTGAGCCAATAGCCAATCTTATCATCAACCAGTAAATGGAAAGCCCAAATCCTTCCTAAAACATGATCTCTGAGTAAAGGCCCTTATTTGCCCCGAATTACATGACACATACGAAATGATAAAGGAGGACAAGTTTAAAGAATATTATTTAAAGCTATGGAGAAGGATGAAAAGGGTTGAAAGAAAAAATTCATTGAGATGAGAAGATATAGAAATTAGAAAAGAAAGGTGTAAAGTGAAACATCAAGGAGGAATGAGTTTGGTCTTGTAGCCTTCCTCCCTTGAACAATTAAGTTCTTAGGGGTGTTCAATACGTAGTACCCTAATGCCAACTGGTATGAGAGTTACTGACTCAAAGTTCATTAAGGGATGTAGAAAGCTTAAAAAGACAAAACATTGCACCATTCTAGAAACCTTGATAAAAGATGAAAAGTGAAAAAGCTTCTAAGATAAGGAAGAGAAGTTTATAGTCTGATTTTGGTCAAGAAAAATACCACAACATAAAGTATGTAGAAAATTAAATGGGAGGTTAGAGAGTTGACATAAATAGAAAAACTCAAGAATGCATATGAAGGCAAGAGTGCTAAGTTGTCAGTGATGTCTGGGTAAAATTTGAGCCTAAATTGTCAATTTATCCACCCAATTACCCAAACCACACATCACAAGCCTAAAATACCTATTTGATCCTGAAGGTGGTGATATGCTTACATTAGTGGAGATTAATATGACAAACAAGCATATGGGACTTAAATAAGGAGGGAGAAGTGTGTCAACTGAGTATTATCCCAGAAGATTAACTAATCTGCCCAAGGAAAAAGAGAGAAGACCATCACACACTCACAATTCAGGTTGAATAATTGAATTGTTACATTATAAGAATTTATATGTCTATTTAGTGAACTTAATACAAAAATCTTCCTGATTCTAGATTAGAAACATGTTATGAAATAACTTTACAACTAACCTATGATCCTACCAAATTGTGGATTCGACCAGAAAAATGTCCTTAAAAATAAAAGATAAATTGTTTGAGGACAAACAAAATTTTCTTTTTTTTGCTCCCACAAGCAAAACTTTAAGTTTTGGGGAATTTGATGAGTCCTAAACTCATCTATTTTCAATCCATTTTTCTAGCATATTTGTAGCAGTTAAGATACATTCTAATGCTGAATTATGGAAAATTCACCAATTTTTGTTTTGCAGGTTTTATATGAAAAAAAAAAAAAATAGAATCTAGCAAGAAAAGAAGAAAAATTGGCTAAGGCAGCAAACTATGTCGCGACATAGTATCAAAATGTCACGATATAATTCCAATTTAACCAGCAGAAGTAAGTCGCAAAAAAGATCAAGTTGAGAGCAAACTAGAAATGAAGAATGTCGTGACACAATTTGAGATAAACTGAACAAACTTTGTCACGACAATGGATTTTTATGTTGTAACATAGCTGGAGAAGTTCATGAAGAAGAATGTTGTGATATTCCTTACTATGTCGCGACATTCATCAAGTAAATGGCATTGGAATCATGTCGCGACATTTCGAAAAGTTTTACCACTGAGGATAGAAAAGCGAAGTGTATGAACTCTATCGGAAAAGATAACTTGTATGACGAGATAATAGCAAAACAATGTAACAATGTACATGAAACAAAGTTTTCTACGTTGCGACAGACATTTCAACAAGGCAGATTTTTATGTCACGACAAAAGAAAACTATGTTGCTACACAACATTAAGAGTCAACAATGAAAAATAAGAAGACTTTGTCGCGACATAGAATTTCTACGATACGTGAGACTTGAGTGAGTGAATGTTGTCGTGGCAAGACTCACGTGTTGCGGCGAAGCTAAATGTTGTGACATAATAGTGAACTTAAGGCAGACATATCTTGCAACAAAGAAAAAGGATGTCGCGGTAACAAATCAAGAAACTCTATCACGACAAAGACAAAATATGTCGAGACAAACAATGAGGATAACAACAGAAAGAATGTCGCAACATAGCAGAGACTGTTACAACAAAGTTGAAAAGCTGAAGGAAGAAATTTATGTCGCGACAAAAGACAACCATGTCGCGACATAAAACAAACAACATCAATAGGATTATGTCGCGATAAAGTCAAATTATCTCGAGACAGAATCAAAGAAGATAGCAAGAAAATATGTCGCGACGAGCTTCTGAGCCCGCAGCAGAGCTAGACACCAAGATAAGAACCGTAGCGCGGCGTAGCTTTCTCACGGAATGACAAGCGACCGCAAACAAATAAACAACCTAAGTTGTGGCAGTCCCAGAAAATGGACCATAAACAGGCTGTGAGGTCAATTTAGGTGAAAACCTAACATCAAGTTCACAGTTGCAGCTACAATTTCTATGAAGAACACAGGTCCAAAATCCCTTCGTTTCCTAACCGAAAACCAATCCCAAAATCCAGACACAAACAACCCCATAGGGTGGAAAGAAACCAAAGTATGAAGAATCCCTACCTCTTGGAGCGTAGCCCTCGTCGTGTAAATGAAATTTAACTCTCGACCCGACGAACTCGAACTGTCGCAATGCCGGTAGATCAGAGGAAGAAGCTCACCGACCTTCCTTTATTTTCTTCCTCTCTTTCTCTTTTTCTCTCTTTCCTCTCTTTCTCTCCTTCCTTCTTTCTTTGTTTCTTCCATTTTTTGGATGGATTTCTCCACCAATTCTCTCCCCCACTCGAACTCATCTCCTTCCTTTCTATAGGCTTGACACATGGCATGATGCACATGGCTCTCATCATGCCATGTGTCACCCACATGGACATGCCAAGTGTCACCCACATGGCCATGCCACTACCTCCCCCCTCTTGCATGTCTCTGACCATGACACTTGGCCCTCATTATGCCAAGTGTCACCATGCTATGTGTCACATGCCATGTGTCATCGACCCTATTGCCTCAAAATACAGAAAAAAATCCGCCTCTTTGGAATTTAACTAATTTCGTTTAGGCAACTAGGTTTCACGAGACAAACCTAACAATGAGGTTTGTTTCATCGTCTTAAAGTTCAAATTTACTCGGGTTTCCCCCCTAAAAGAATTTCGTCCTGAAATTCACACGCACATATACCTACAATCACATGCATATGCTACCGTCATTTTATTATCAAATGACTAAGTAGCGATACCTTCATCCTCAAACCAAGGATAATTGATGCGCGTGTCATTAATCTCAGCGTTCCATGTTGCCCCCTCCACTCCGTAATTAACACCCACTGACACCTTCACTAGCCTCACAATCTTGCATCGCAAAACCTAATCCCAGCTATCCATGTACGTATTAGTCCCTCTTTAAAGGTTCCTTCCACATCAATAATAAGCTGGCCCTAATCCACTACATGAGTCCAATCTAGAGTGTACTTCCAGAGCATGAGACATGGAATACCGCATGAAGACCCGATAAGCTTGGCGGTAGCGCCAGCCGATAAGAAACCTCACCTACCCTCTCTAATACCTCGAAGGGTCCGATATACCTCGGCGGCTTGATTTTCCTAAACACTTGAGATCACCTCCTCTCTTAGGCATCACTTCCGAGAAGGCATGATCACCCACCTCGAACTCTGAGGTCACCGCCATTTGTTGGGTGGCTATTGCTTAGGCTCTGTTTGTGAGAAGATACTTTTGTATCCGTCCATAGAGGTGTCTCTAACTCAGGATTCGGACAGTGGGGTCTCTCTCCTACCTCCCGACAAGCCAGGAGATCGACAACGCCTCCCGCCAGTGCCTCGTAGGGTTCCGTCATATCTTCGCCCCTAATAAGCCCCATTGTGTAGGTGAATTCCACAAAGGGTAAATGCTCATCTCAGCTACCCTTAAGATCCAGGACGCATGCCCGAAGCATGTCTTCTAAAATCTGGACGGTCCTATCTTACTGACCGTCTATCTAGGGATGAAAAGTAGTACTCACCATCAATTGTGTCCTCATGGCTCTCAAGAAAACTCTTCGAAAATAAAAGCGAAGTAAACACAGGATCCAGATCCGATACAATGAATACAGTACTCCATATGTCCGGACAATCTCAATATATACAACCGGTCGAGTTCCTCCAGAGTGAAGGTCATCCGCACAGCCAAAAAGTGTGCCTACTTAGTAAGCCGGTCCACTATCACCCCACTGCGTCATGCCCTAGCGATGTCCGTGGTAAGTGGGTCATAAAGTCCATCATGACATGTTCCCACCACTTTCGGCTACCTCACAATGGTTGTAGTAAGATTTGTTGACCTACGGTGCTTTCGGCCTTTATCACGGTGACCGCATTGAGACATGCGCCGAATATAATCTCAACATGTTTCTTCATCCCACCCGGTATCTTAGAGACGAGATCATGGTACAATTTTGTACCACACAGATGCCTGCAATAGCTTGAGAGCAATGGAACTCTCTGAGATCTCCTCTCGGATACGTGGCCCGAGGAACCTCTTCCTATGCAAAAAACCTACCATCAGTGTGAATACTTGAAGCCTTCACACAGTGCCCATTGTACATGGTCCACGATGGAGCCGATATCTCACATGTTCTATCCTTAGGACTTGATCAATCTGTTCAGTAGGGAAGGCATAGCCACTAAAATCCCCAAAGTATCCTAAGCATGATCTCTATAGTGCAGTCTGAACTGTCTCACAATCTCGAGCATCTGCCACTCCCGGGAAGCTACACTAGCCAACATTCCCAGTGACTTTCAACTAAGTGCATCAGCCACCACATTTGCCTTCTCGAGGTGGTAATGCAAAGTGAACTCATAATACTCCATATACTCCATCCACCTACGTTACCTCATGTTGAGGTCTCGTTGTGTGAAAATGTGCTTTAAAGCTCTTATTGAATTAAGAAAACCTGCCAGGCGCTTTCCTTGCGTATAGATGAGTGGTGCTAAATCTTGAGAGGCAAAGATAATGATGCTTGACTCAGCGTATCATGCATGGGGTAACTCCGCTCATGGTTTTTCAACTATCGAGAACCATAGGCTACAACCTTTCCGGACTGCATCAAAACACATCCAAGTCCGTCCTTAAAGGCATCACAATACACTATGTACCTCTGTCCCCTTTCCGGGACTATTAGAATAGGAGCTGAAGTAAGCCTCCTCTTCAATTCCTAAAATGCCCTCTCACACAAGTCATTTCACTTTAAAGCTTGCTCATACGGATCAATCACGTCGAGTGTTTGCCAGTTTGAGGCCGGCTTGGTTAGGCTAGCCAATGGCAAAGTGAGGCATTTGGTCTCTAACCACGTGGGCCCGAAAAGCTGGACCATTTGGCTAAACCAGGTCCCGACCGCGGGCCTAATAAGGGTGGATCGGGCTATTACTGTTTTTTTTCGGGCTGGCCCGGTTTAATAAATTAAATAAAAGACAAATTTTTTACTATACTTATCTGTATCACGATTCACGAGTCTTGTGATTAACATTTATGCCTCTTTGCACCATTTTATAATAGTCTGCCTCGCCATCATTACTGAGTGAACAAAAACATTAATATTGGATGAAATAAAAAAGAAAAAGAAAAAGGGTTGGTGGCTGAGGGGCCCGTATGATAATTGAATGAAAAGATTAAGAACCAAAAAAAAAAAAAAAGGGGCGTGGGTATGAAGGGTAGAGTGTAGGGATATAAGGAACATTGGTTCTGATACTCGTGAATCGTGAATTCGTGATGAAGGAGAACTCCATTTTGTCTCCACCACCACCTCCCACCCCCTTTATTCTATAATCAATTAATCATCCACTCATGCTCTCTCTCTCTCCCACACCACCATTCACGAATCACGACGGCCACCTCACCGAATTCTCTTCTTCTCCGAAACCAGATCAATTGAAGGTATTGATTCAGCCTTCAAGCAAATCCAGGGTGAAGTATATTCTGAGAAGCGATCATTTCCGTTCCGGATTCACGAAAAACTCGTCAGATTGAATCAAATATCCATGGGGAGAATCGAACTCAAACCTGGAAATGGTCGAAGCAAGATCACTGGAAGATATCGATGCGGCACCGGCAAAGCTGCGAAAAGATAACAAGGAAAAAAAGTTCCAGACGATGAATCTAGTTTCAGAGCAGCTCAAACACTAGACCATGAAATTGAAATTTGAGGATTCATTACTTGACAAGAAAATGGTGATTGGATTTTGATTTTCTTCTAGGTTTTTTTTTTTCTGTACGTGATTACCTCTTTTTTCTGGGTTTTGATTTGCCTGCATTTTTTTAGGGTTTTGGTTGATTGGTGACTTCAAGAATGAGTTTTTGGTTTCATTTCTTGAAGTATTTTCTAAAAAAGTTTGTAGTTTGAGTTTGCAGATTGTAAAAATTTTACATTTTGTGAATGAAGGCTCTGTTGGATATCCCGGCGGAGTACGCCGTTCTGTTCTTGCAAGGCGGCGCCAAAGATTCATCCACTATGTTTGTATTCTGAATCCATTGGAAATCATTCAGATTTTAATAATCCATATAGACTTACAGTTGAGTGAAAGCGATATTTTCTTTTAACTTCGCGAATTCGTTTTATTTCTTTCTTTAATTTGGTGTATTGGCCCTTCTTGATATAAATGAAATTTGGTCGTAATAATGACCGGTTTAATCCCGGCCGTGATCCATGATCTTCACTTTAGTGATATGTTGACCGACCCGCCGTGGCGGGCTTGCGACTCTACTCATCATAGGGTGTAGCTAATCGAAGTCGCCCGATAAATCTCCTATAATAATACTGTCGATCTGGCCCCATGTATCTTCGAAGTGACAGTGTCGACTCATAGCTAGCCTTGACCTTCTTAGGTCCTGGATACGCAGTCGACACCACATGCCACTAGAATCTCACTTGATAAGCGAAATTAGCGACACTTGAATTTGGCGTGCGCGTGATGGTCTCTGCCAGGCTGAGAACAACCACCAGTGAACTTTATGTTATCATGCTCCGACAGAGTGGTCGAATGTTGTCCCATTATCTGCGGCAAAGTGATCTAAGTAGGGTTGGTCCCTATGCATGAGATCCATAAATGTCGTTAGAGCATTCATCGTCGAGTAGCATCAGCTATGAACTTCGAAATGCCCTCTTGCATCCTTAGCGTCGTCTTAAGGATATCTGCGCACTAACGTAATTGATGTCGCTAGTGTGGAGATCTATCTTGGAAGTAAACCCCGTAATACCTCTCGAGTTGATCGAATAAATCATCAATCCTCAAATAAAATTACTTATTCTTGATAGTAACCTTATTCAATTATCGATAGTCAATGTAAAGTCGAAAGGTCTTGTCCTTAACTGTAGCGAGAGAGCAACACCGAAGCTCGAGGTTGAAGTGATCGATTACAGAAAACCCTGTCTGACAATTCCTGTAGTGGACCTTGAGTTCCTTGTCGGCAAAGCGCCATTCTATGCGAAGTCATCGAAATAGGCGATGTACCAGGGTGTAACTCAATAGTGAAGTGCGTTACTGTGCGGAGGTAATCGATAGTTCATCCCGGGAAATATCCTCGTACTCACAAACCGCTCAGGTAGACTCGACTCTGTCTCGCCTCATTCTCCGAGGGTGAGGCTTGATAGCCAACCTACTCCCATTCTTATGCCATCTAGAATCGTGCAGGCTTAGGGGCGTAGCATGTCATTCTTATCCTGAACATAACCTGAACATCATCCAGGTGTGTAGGCGGTAGCCCTCCTAGATCCGCGATCAATGATAACTTCGGTGTCTTGATCAACCAATCCATTCGAGGATGGCATGCATCGAGCTTCAGGCATGTCGAGACCCTAAGATTAGGTGACTAGAATCCTAGAGATCTCTAACTCACGGTCAGGCATATCTTATCAACACTCACCTGGTTCCTAGGGAGAGATTCACATCTGTGGCTCTTCAGGTTTTAACCTCTAAATGGCCACACATGATGCGACAATAAAGTATGATGCACGAGGAGAATCAGATCAGTACTTGTGCCCATAAGCGAAAAAGCATAAATTTACCTTGAATAACCGACTGATCTACAAGCTTAGTTTGAGGTGTCATGGCGTAGACACCCCTAGGTCCTTGAAGTCCCGACTTGTGAGCCCTATCCTCAACCTCGACCCATGCCCTAGCTTGTTTGGCCTGATCGTGAAGTAGTAAGGGCCTCTGCAACACCCTAGGACTACTATCGGTTCCCCTAGCCCATGGTGGGGTACAAAGGAACAAACCGAGTCTATGAATGTCCCATTGATGACTGGGACTGGGGTGTCCCATAACTCTAGGATCCCTGCCTCTGAGGGAAATCCTACCTCATGTGTCCAGGCTGGTGGTAATGGAAACTTATTCCCTACACTGGTTGGCTAGGTGCCCCGAAATGTCTCCCACCTTGGAATGATCAACCCTAGCCTTGGCCCTAATATCCGCGGCCCGTTCCTAGAAACCCTTATGGAGTATAACTCCTCTGTTTCTTTCTTGAGCTAGAAGAAGAAGGTCGGCTCTCCCTCATCTTATTTTTAATACATGTATCCCAGATGTTCCGTGCGTCATCCACTTCTCTCTCAATGGCCATAGTTGTCCTGGCCATCTAGTCCAAGTCCTATAGGAGAAGTCCCATAATTTTTCCCCAAATGGACAATTTTATACCATCCTCAAATTTCTGCACTTTTGCCATGTCTGTGGCTACATAATCTTCGGCAAAATGGGCTAATTCAGTAAACTTAGCCACGTATTCAAGCATTGTCATCATCCCCCGTTTCAGTTCCAGAAACTCCCAAGCTTTGCATTTCAAGCATGTGCTGGGAAAAACTTTCCCATGAAGAGCTCACGAAACTCTTCTCATGTTATTGCCTGCCTTTAAGTCCCTTAAGGCTTTGACCCAATCACACCACACTTTGGATTGGCCCTCTAGTTGAAATGCATCGAGCTTTATCTTAGTGGCATCGAAGGTGATCTCCATAGCTTCCATAATCTTTCCGACTTAGTGGAACCAATGCTCAGCTACCATCGGGTCCCCTCTTCCCTTGGAGGTTGGAGGATGGTGTGCCTTGAACCTCTGGAGGTTACTCGACCCTCCCTGGCTCCCAGTTGCACTAGCCTATGCAATGGTGGTAGCCACAGCACTCACATGTGCAATAATAGCAAAAGCACAAATATTCTCTATAAAGGCTTGTTGGTCAAAGGCCGGTGGTCATGGGTTGTTGTTCCGCCCACCGCCTTGGCGTCCTCTTCCTAAACTAGCCATCTACATATGTCAGATAGTAATAGATTATTACATGGTATCCAAGAATGGTACTTAAGTTTAACTTCGAGATTTCTCTTCCCGTCTATAGTGCTTGTGCCAACCACTAATAGACCCCTCAATATCCCAAACTATTTTGTTCGTTCTTTACCCCGAGTTATGGTTTCTAACCCTACCACGTATCTAATTCACCTGACCGAGATAACACCGCAATCATGTAACATGTTAGGGCACAAAACATGAAATGCACGATGAATGCAGTAATTACAGACTCATGCCCGTCAAGCCACTAAGTAATCGCAAACCTAGGCTCTATCTACAGTATAGCGCCCGAAAACCAGGGTCATTCATCGTCAACTGCGGAAAGCTACGTGAATATCAGATATGTACCATACTACTATGTCCCATTTACTGGAACCCATAGAGTTAGTAACTAAATGGCCACTCCAGGTCCATTTATCCATATTCATTTAAAACATGCAAGGTCATAATGTAAAATGGCCTATAAGGGTTTAATTACAACTCTCGTGCATAATAAAATTACAAGTTAGAATTAGATTGTTCCAAAAAATTTTACAAAAAGGTTATTAAAAGCCACATTGGCTTCTCTTCTGATGCGACCTTGAATGGCGTCATTCATCGTAATGATTCATGCACGAAATATTTTTCCCTTATAAGGTGAGCCACGCATAGTAGAAAAACTTCTTATAGAGCTCTCCGAGTACACGTCTGATGTCACATGGAACCATTTATTCATATTAACATTCCAAAGACAAAATATCTGATTACAAGAGTGGAATTCTACATGTCATGCCATGAAATAGAGATAGACTTTCAATCATGCCCTCATGCCTCGAGTCTTCATTGACTCCCACCACACAATGCGAATGCCAATGTGTGATAAACCTTCATTGATGAATCGCATCCAATGAACACTTTGAAATAAAATTCGTTTGTTTATAAACTAAAACTTTTATGGATGTCATCATTCAAATGATATTTTTATAATCAAAAGCGTGTGTTTGTGGTGGCGGATTTCGAGTACCGTGCAGGACTCTGCATCCTTTCTACACTTTTGGAATTTCATAGTCGGAGTGTAATATGAACCGATCCAGGACCTTTCGCCAGGGAATGTCTAACCCTTCTTGCTAGTACCCACCACACGTTTTTCCATGTTATGCAACCGCGTGACTCTGTTGGACATCGTCCAACGGTACCGAGCCCACCCATCAATCACCAAGTATGGTGATTGATCATAATCATGCACTCACACCCATTCAACGCGATGCCCCCGTGCATATGCAATGTAATGCACCATCGCATGTTATATCATGAATGCTACATGGACAATTAAAATCATACCTGTCACTATGTATCCTGGACAATTATATCACATGCATATAATTTCCAAATAAAACTCATTCCAATGTCAATGTATATATTAGCACTAATATACCAAAATTTGATCAAATAATTACCATCAAACATGTCATTCAAACTCAAGTAATGACAACCGATCTCTGAGCCCATTTATGGCATCGATATGCCATAAAGCAGTCTACTGATGGCCTCAGGAAGGCAAGCCATAAATAAGGTGGAACTAGGCCACACCACCAACCATAACCAGCCACGCAATTATGCCTGACAAGACATCTGATAGTCCCAGTTTAGTCAGATATTGTCCCTGACGGGCCGTAGTTAGGCCACAAAATCAACCATACATAGATTTCTGAGCGGAATATACAAAGTATAAGACAATTCCATAATTAGTTCCCAAATAGTCCCTAAATCTGGCTTGAAATAGTTCATAAGACTGATTACAACTAGGCCATGAAACCAGCCACCAAGAAGTCTCAACACAGGCCATAAACAGCCCTAAATACAACCCGCAAGCAATTAAGCCAAATATGTCCCTAGCCCGATAAACAACTTTGAGATTATGGCGAGTCAGGAAATAGACCATAACTTGAGTTCTAGAGGTCCAATTTAGGTGATTCAAATGCCTAATATAATTTCAAAGATGCAGCTACAATTCTATGAAGAACACAGGTCCATCATCCCGTCGTTTCCCAATGAAAACTAATCAAAATCGAAACTGACATCCTCTGACCCTAAGTTGTGTGAGTCTAGGAAACAGGACCATAACTTAAGCTGTAGAATTAATTTAGGTGATTTTAAAATTCTAACATCAAGTTCCTGAGGATGCATTTCTGATTTCTATGAAGAGCAGGTCCCGAAATCACTACATTCCCAACCAAAAACCAGTCCCAAAATCCGGACACAAACAAATAAACAGCCTAAGCTGTGGTAGTCCCGATAAATGGACCATAACTTGAGCTGTAGAGGTTCGATTTAGGTTATTTGAAAGCCTAACATCAAGTTCACAGATGTAGCTATAATTTCTATGAAGAACCACGGTCGAAATCCATCGTTTTCCAATAGAAACCATTTCCAAAATCCGGACACAAACAACCCCTTAGGATGGAAAGAAACCAAAGTAGGAAGAATCCCTACCTCTTGGAGCATAGCCCTCGTCACTTAGACGGACTTTAATTCTTGGCCCAATGAACTCCGACCGTTGCAACGCCTATAGATCAGAGGAAGAAGCTCATCGACCTTCCTTTATTTTCCTCTTCTCCTTCTTTCTTTCTCTTTTTCTTTCTTTCTCTTTTTCTTTCTTTCTCTCTTTCTTTCTTCTCTTTCTCTCTTTGTTTCTTCCCTTTTTTGACTGGATTTCTCCACCGATTCTCCTCCCACTCGAACTCATCTCCCTCCTTTCTATGGGCTTGACACATGGCTCTCATCATGCCATGTCTCACCCACATGGCCATGCCACCATCTCCCCCCTCATGCATGTCTCTAACCATGACACTTGGCCCTCATTATGCTAAGTGTCACCATGCTATGTGTCACATGGCATGTGTCATCATTCCGTGTAATCATAGGCTTCTCATTACCTCGAAAACGAAAAAATCACTGGCAGATTTAGCAACAGATTTGCCTAAATGACTAAGGTTTCCGCAGAGACAAATCTAGCGGTGAGGTTGATTTGTAGTCTTGAAGTTCAGAATTTACCCGAGTTTTACAAAACGTTCTTTGTTTGGTATGGATTAGAGCAAATGTGCTCAATTTATCGACACGCTAAAGATGATGCGGTTGGGGAAATGACCTTGAGGCCCAGGAATTCATAATGTCAAAGCATGATTTCCATACAAAAACCACCATTCAGCAGCAATAAAAATGACTTATATTCAATATCTAATAATAAAATAGTTATGGACTTTACTTTTAACAGGATTTAACACTCACTAGGAACCATTTTTTTATCTTAAGGCTATTACTACTCGATTACCAAATCCCTTTTTGGCATCTCGGAAGAGTATAAGCTATGAATTCAAAATGTCAAAATCTCTTAAAAAAAAAATCAATTGAATAAATTGAATCAATTAATTAGAATTAGAAACTCATTAATTTACCTCATTTCCAAAATTAAAAAGACCTTCAACATTAAGACTAATTTAGAAAAAACGTGTTGGAAACATGATTTGATGGCTGGGGGTCCGCGAGCCCGACTCCATGTGCATAATATTGAAATTTTGGATTTAGATAGTATGTTACAATAGTTATTGAGAATTATTATGTGATAATAGAAACATAATATTATTAATTGTGAATATCGGTAAAGAGGATATTCATTAGTTACCTGTTGCATGAAGAGGATGTTTAAGGGTTCTATCCTAACGATCTATGATGATATGTTTCACCCACTCTTTAGCTTTGAGTAGATCTAAATTTGCCTTCATCAGCTGAATCAACTCATAGACAAATGACATGGTTGGGACAACTTCTGAATCAACAATACGAAACATTGTGTATAGTGACTCATAAATGGACACTAGCTTGTCCACCTTCTCCCAATATTCATGATTAAAGACCTCACATACAATTGTTGTCCTGCTAAGCTTGTGAGATGTCCATTCATCACTAATAAAGACTTGCTTCGAATCAACCATCTTTTTTAGTAGACTATTATTAAAAAGGATATATAGTTTGTTGCCAAATCTTATTGCTCCAAGACTCACAATATCTCCACCACAGACCTTTCACATTTTTTTGCAACCAACCAACCATGATTGTAAATGAAGTTGGTTATCTTTCGGGCATTCATTATCAACTCAGCAACACTATCTCTTTTATCGATGTCTTCAAACATCAAATCAATGTAGTGTGTTGCACATGGAGTTCAATATAGATTGTATTTCTTTATCAACAACTTTCCCGCCTTCACAAATGCTGATTCATTATCTGTTGTAACTTACACCACATTTGCTTCTCCGACTTCATTGATCGCATCTTTCGACAAATATATGTATTTATTGTCTTCTTATTTGACATCATGATTGAGGAAAATTATGTTTCCTTTAATTATACCATGAAATTAATTATACTCAATTTGAAGTCGATCAGTCAATCCATACATACATAATTGTGCATCCATATGTCTTTTATTTACTCTTTGTTTGTATGTTGATATAGGCTTTCGTGTCTTTATCTTTCCGTTTCAAGTACTTGCTTTTGATTTCATATGGAGATGGTGATTTCGATGTCCATCCTACATATATAATTAAAGGAAAGTTAATTAGTAGTTGCAAATTCGTGATCATAATTTTAAAATAATGTCATTATTAAAACATATTGCTCTGATTAAACCAAACTTGTAGCACATGCGCTTGTGTCCATGTTCTTAAAGTGGTGTGAGTCTGCTTTTTGAGATGGAACATTTTCATATATGAAGAACTTGCTAATCAATCGTCCCATTGTTTCCTTGATTGAACCACCTTTGAACATATTTCTTAGAATTTTTTGTCTTAAAGACGAAGACTTATTACAATAGTGGTGCAATTAGCGATGATGAATCATGCCAAACAATTTGTAATATTTGCATATCTTGATGGATAACTGGATTGTAAGACTAAGCTTATTGCAATTATACAAAAAAAAAAATCAAGTATATTATTTTATACATAATTATGTGAAAAAATGAATTAGATATAAGATTGCCTATTTTTCTCTTCCTTTCATAAATCCTTCGAACTTTGTTCTCGATTTCATTCCTAGCTTTTGATCTGCGTGCCTAACTACCGATATTCATCCTCGCTCGTCGAGTGCGTGTTAGTTGGATACATATACACATCCTCGTCACCCTCTTGCTCCTCATCATCAATGATAGTTTGATGTATTCCTCCCATTGTGCTTTGTAATTCAACTCGAATTTCTTCCATATCCGCAGCTTTTTTCGCTTTAGCTTTACTTTTTTGCTCTAAAAGTTGCTTCATTTCTTGTTTCACTTCCAACAACACATTTGGACACTTTTTTGTATTTGAATATGGATCAGTATGTGATAGATGAAATTTGAAGCGAGTAATTAAAGTGCTTTTTATCGTCGGACCGATAATTGCGTATCGTTTCCATTTTCATTTCCCTCACAGAATTAATGCGTATCTCCATCCAGGATCTCGACTTACAATATTGCCTCTACTTTCACTAGCCATCCTATAAACATGTGATTTTATTGAAAATGAAATTGAAATCAATGTGATAATATAATATGATATCATTATAATAACATTATATAAATGTAAGTTAACATAAAAGTAATATCTAAGATTTCTAACATGATATCTAACTTAATTCAAACTTTACACTAACATGATGTCAACATAATCATTTAATATTATGATATCTAAGTTAATTGAAATCTTATTTTTAATATGCATAAATATTAATAAATTAAATTTACATAAAATCATATTATTAGACAATTTCTAAATTAATGTAAGTTAACATAAAGTGATATTATTAACTACTATTAATATAAATCGATAATAGTTTTATGTGCAGTATCTAAATTGCAAAAATATTAATGAATTAAACTAATATTAATGAATTTATAAATCAATGCAAGTTCATATAAAAATAATACTATTAACTAAATAACTACTATAATTAGCTAAAATTATATTAGTTAGTAATATTATTAACTAAAATAATATTATTATGACATCTAAGAAGACCTAAGTTTTCTCAAAAAAAGAAAAAAGAAAAGAAGATCTAAGTTTCTAATATGAAACAATTATAATTGTTTAATAGTATGATGTTTAAGATATAAGTTTCAAACATTATCCTTTCATTAAATGTTATCAAATTAAACTAAAATAAAATTATAGTATAAAATATTTCAAATTTAATGTAAGTTAATATGAAACTAATATCATTAACTAATATGTAAGCTAATTCTTTTCAACAAGATATCTAAGATCTTAGTTTCTCATATTAACTATAGTATATAGCTAATATGATTAATATTATGATATCTAAGATCTTAGTTTCTAAGATTAAAATATTATATAACTAATTTGTAAGCTCATTTCTTTTCAACATGATATCTAAGATCTTAACTTCTAAGATTAACTATAGTATATAACTAATATATTTAATAATATGATATATAAGGTCTTAGTATCTAAGATTAATTATAGTATATAACTAATATTTTTAATGATATGATATCTAAGATCTTAATTTCTAACATGATATATAACTTAATTTAAACTTTAGACTAACATAATATCAATATAATCATTTAATCTTATGATATCTAAATTGCATAAATATTAATAAATTAAAATATTATAAAATCATATTATTAAACAATTTTCACAAATCTTCTTCTCAAAAACAATACTATTAACCAAATATACTATAATTAAAATAAAATTATATTAGTTAGTAATATTATTACATAATATTGCTTTGATATCTAAAAAATCTAAGTTCTAACATGAATTAATTATAATTGTTTAATAGTATGATGTATAAGATAAAGTTTCAAAAATTATATCTTATTTAATTTAATATTATCAAATTAAACTAAAAATAAAACTATAGTATAAAAATATTTGTTATAAAAATACTTGTGCAAATAAAACTAAAATACTTTAAAAACAAAATATACATAAGCTTACAAAATAAATTCTGAACAAACATATCTTAATTAACCTTGTATTTGTTATGGTAAGAGCCTTCAAAACCAAGATCTTCAAAATATTGAGATAAATTGTAAAGAAAAAATAATTTGAGAGTCAAATGAAGTTTAGATGTGAATGGATAAGTTTGTAATGAAATTGTATGATTTTAGGGGTATTTATAGAAATTTTTTGAGTCAAAATAGTTATTGAATTGTCAAAAAACCGTTATAATTTAATTTTAATCATTGGATTTTATTTTGGTTCAAATATGACGGTTTGATCATTATACATCCGTTGGAAATCATTCTAAACCGTTAGATCAGTTTGAATTTGAAGTGGCCGTTGGATAAAATATAACCGTTCGTCTTTTAAAAAAGCGAACGAAATATGAGCGTTGGATCATAGAAGAGCAAATTTGGTAGTCGGATGTTGAAATTGGTCGAATACACAATCGATTTTTTTAAAATATTGGCAATAAATCGTTAATTTTTTGTCGATTTTTTCACAATTTTTTCCATCTTCTCTAGCCCACGTGCACACCCTCTACACGCTTGATATTTCACCAAAATATTGACGATATTTTTATATTTTAATTTTTGTGTCCAGCTTTTGATAAGTAAATGATAGGTACTACCGATATTCGATATATCGATCAATAAAACTGATTTTTTGTTCACCGATTCTAACCACCCACTAAACTTCGACCTTGATGGAGCTGCTAGAAATAACGTTTTCGCTTTCCAACAAAATTCCACCATATATAGGTTGTATTCTAGTGCTAGCTTTTCCAACTACACCTTAATTGCAATTAATCTTCTAATTGTTTAACTAATGAAATTCAAATTTAACCAAGATCTTTATACTAAAATTTTAACAAATATTGTAATTCAAACACATCGATTCTAATGTCCTTTAGGATCTTTAGATATTTGATTAAAATTAAGACTATTAATAATTCTATAAAATTTTGAAAGAATGCAACCGAGGAAATGAAAAGAAAAAAAAATTATAAAAAGAAAGAAAATAAAAGTAGATTTAAACTAATTTTTAATATTACTGAACCTTTTTTCATAAATTTAATTTTTTTCATTTTTTATAATAAAATTACACATAAGAAAGCTATTTTAAAATTTTTAAAAATATTAGTATTAAAATCGGAACTTTTATAACTTTTGCATTTAAATCCGGAATAAAAACTTTGAGTTTTAAATATAATAATTTTCATAAATTTTATTTTTATATCTTCAACTTTCTTTTTAATTATAGTTGAATGTCGAAACGATGTCGTTTCGTATATAGCATTGGACATAATAGAGGTTCAAAGTTTTGTTAAAAAAATAAAACAAAATTAATTAAAATTGCTATATTTAAAAACAAACTTTTTGTTAAGAATTTAAATGCAAAATTCATGAAAAATCAGGATTTTAATAATATTTTTCTCTAAAATTACATATAAGAAAGTTATGTTTAAAATTTTAAAAATATATTATCAAAAATCAAATACAAAATAAAATACTTTAAAGATCAAGTTCATTATAATTTGTCTTGAACAAAATTTATTTTAGTTAATGGCTCTTCTTCCGTAAGCAATACGACAAATTCCTAATATTTCTTGTGGAGAAAGATATATACATAAATAAATAAATAAATAAATAAATGTGACATCTTGTAATCATAAAAAGATTCTGATTCAACATATCAATCATACCAAATTATGATATGGAAATCACTATGTATCTTTACAATACATTTGTATTAAAATTTCAACTTCTTTAACTTGAGAGTGGGGTTATGATTATTTTTAAGGGGAAATAATCAAATTTATAATAAATTAATCAATAGAGTAAAAGTATGAAAGAGCTCGAGCTACTCCCTCGAAAATACAAGTATGTGACATAGAATAAGAAGCTCTTGCTAGAAGATGATTATTGACCCACAGCACTTTCATAAATCTAAAGGGTTTTGTACCTAATTAAGATTTACTCGAGATGCAATCACTCAACTTTCTCTTCTAAAACCCCAACTGTCTTTTTTTTTTCTCGTCTTTTTCTTTGTTAGCCATTTTTTCTTAAGCAAAGAGGTGTGGTTTTTTGATAATCTTAGTGCTTTGAAGTAAGGCTCGTCGTATATTTTAACTTTGTCGTTTTTTACCCGATAAAGTAATTATTTTACGTAGTCCCCAGTTAACTATTTTATTTTTATGATTTTATTGTCGATTTATTCCTGACGTATGGTTGTATTGTTTTTGATACACAACGGTGAATGATTAAACGACAAAAGCATATTCCTATTAGGTAAGCATTAATCGTGATTTAATGCATATCTTATAAATTTGAATTATATGTATTATAGTTATTATGGGATTACCAAATATATAAGCTTTGAATCGATTATTTATGCTATTAACCCTATTGATACATCATCTTTTAAAGTTTTTAGAGAATTTGATTATATATTTCTATCGAATCGAATGTATTGAACAGATTTGTACCTTGTTTCTTTTTCTTTTTTTTTTTTTTTTTCTTCGTGTTTGCCCCCTCATATAATTTTATCATAAAACTTGCCTTTTGTTCAAAGGAAGAAATTATTACAAATTATTTTACTCAGATGCTCAAGGAAAAAACAACAGACATGTAAAAAACTTTTCTTTTATTTTATTTGATAAATTTTTTTTTCTTGAAAAATTTCTTGGCAAAAGATAAACATTTTTAGAAACAAATATGATGGAAACAAAATAGTAAATAGTAAAGTAAAAATAAAGTACAAATATAAAATAAAATTAAAATGAATAAATTATTTCTCTTCATTTCTTTAACTTTTTAATATAAATGTTAAATAATTTGAAAATATATCAATTTTAATATATTTGATTATTTTCTATTTTTATAGAAAAATTATTTTACATTTTTTAATACCTATAATTTCAAGGTAATAAATTATTTACATTGGAATTTCAAAGTGTTGAACACAGACCCTCCCTTTGTACCCTTACTTCTTTGAAGCGATGAGCCATTTCTATCAGCAAACTATACTTATAGGCCCGAGAAGATTAATTATTAAATTATCCCCATCGAGGAATCGAGAATCTCGAACACGAGACCCTCATATACCCTTTATCGATTCAAAGAATCATATTTCTATCGTTACGAGATAGGTATTATGAGCAAAAAGATTCAAGATAGTAAATTGTCTCAATTAGAATTCGAAATCTCGAACTAAGAATGCTCTATCACCCATGAAGCGACTGCAGCAGCGCACTTGAACTAGAAATTATGTGGAGGAGAATAAGTGATTATGAAATTTTTAAGAAAAATGTGATACAAAATATATATATATATATATATATATATAATTTTTTCCACTTATCTATAAAAAAAAATTAATATTTTTGCCATCACATTTTAAAATGAGATACCGATCTGCAAATAATACGTAAAGAAACTTAAAGCGCAGAATTTAGTAAGCGGTGTATTTATAATTTGCTAACCCTATCCTCACAGGGTTTATAACTAGGTCGATAAATGAATTTCCTTTATTGTATCTTAATAATCGGTTAAATGAAATTTGTAATCTGGAATTCGTAGATCATCTGGCCAGGCAGAGAATCGCGCATAGTTAATCTGATATATGATAGATATATTTTAAATCGCGCAATATATATATATATATATATATATATATATATATATATATATATATATATATATATATATATATTATTTTTGCCACTTATCTATAAAAAAAATTAATATTTTTTTTACACCATCACATTAAAATAGATCATATACCTAGGGAAGGGGAGGGAGTCGAGAAGAAACCCTAATATATCAAATTAAATAAATAAATAAATAAAAGAAACGATAAATATAAAACGCGAAATAAACATGCGCCTCAAAGAAAGGCAACGTTAGGAAGTTTGGTTGCGGCAAGGGTACCAGCCATTAACGTCCTTTACCTTCTTCATCTCTATATTTCGACAGTCACTACCCTTGGATATACCTAATTTTCTATTTGTATTTCCCACAAGCTCTCCTCGACATGGGTTGCTCCTCCTCCCTTCCAGGTATGTATTTCTTCATTTCTTTTTTCTTTATGTAAAATTTTTCCTTTTGGTTTGAGGTCTGTTTAGTTGCTGAGAAATGTGGGAAAAGAAAAGAAAATACATAAATTGGGAACTTACTTCAACAAGGTGATGCAGCTTGTAGATTTCTGACTCTTTCTTTTTCATTTTTCTGAGATTCTCAAACCGCGCTGTTAGGGTTTAACTCTTTGAATATGTGAGAAACCCTAATGGGATCAGGGCTAATATATTAGGCTTTTTTATTTGTGATGTGGATGTGTGTGATTTAATTGAGGGTTGATGTCTGATCAGTTAGTTTATTATATGGGGTATAGAGAATTTGATAATTTTGGTATCTTGTTGCGCCTTAGCTTAAGATTTGGTGACTTCTTTGAAGTCCGTGTGTTGAGTGATGTTTGCAGATAAATTCTGGACGGTTGGGTGGGCTGAATACGGAGAATGGTGGAGCACCCGATGCCAAAAACCTCCGGGTTAAGGTACTTAATTGGCATAATCGTTGCAACGGTTTATTTAGTTATTTTTATTGTGATTGTGAACTACTATGTTGTGGATTATTTATTTGTAATGCCCAGAGAGGTAATATTGAGTTGAAAATTATTAACCCAATTCAACTTGAGGTAGGGATAAGCAAAATAAAGTCAACAAAACTTAAAGTTGAGTAGAATAGGATAACTTTCCAAAATATATCAAAGAAAGAATTTTCTTTAAAAAAATAAATTTTCAAATTTTCAATAATTATTTATGACAATAATTTTCTTAAAATATAAAATATCAATATTCTGTAATTCGGTTAATCTTATATTCTTATAGATATGAACTTTAAGGTGCTAAGATTTTTTTATTAAGTAAAATCTCAAGTTTTAATCTCCAGGCAACCTTCAAACGCCCCTTATTGGCTTGCTTAGCATATTTTTCATTTTCCCTTTCAATGATGGCTCAAATTCTGGCATGTAACTCTTTCACAAAATCTGTCTTTTTCTTACCATCAAGATTAGCATGCCCATCAGTAGGCAAAGGTAAAATGTCCATTGACGTTAGTGGATTAAAGTCATACACAACTTCAAAATGAGAAAATAAAGAAGTAGCATGAACAGTCTTATTATATGTAAACTCGATATGTGGAAAACACTTCTCCCACTGTCTTAAATTCTTTTAATGATAGCACGCAACAAGGTAGTGAGTGTTCTATTAACTACTTCAGTTTGACCATTCGTTTAAGGATGTGCAACAATAGTAAACAACGGTTTTGTTCCTAATTTATTTCATAAAGTGCGCCAAAAAAGACTTAGGAACTTAACATCTCAGCCACTAACAATTGTCTTAGGCAATCCATGCAAACGAACCACTTCTTTAAAGAACAAATTAGCAATATATGTTGCTTCATTGGTTTTAGAACATGCGATGAAATGTGCCATTTTGCTAAACCTATCAACAACAACTAATATGTTGTCCTTACCACTTTGAGACCTCGGTAGTCTAAAAGCAGAAGTCCATAGTTATATCGGTCCAAGATTTGTTGATGGGAGTATACAAACCATGTGGTTTAACTCTAGACTTTGATTGCCCATGTAATGCCCTTAGCGCACAGAATTTATACATCATATTTCATGTTAGGCCAATAAAAATTATCATTTAATATCTCTAAAGTCTTTTGAACACCAAAGTGTCCCATCAAACCATCTCTATGACTTTCTCTAACCAGAGCAACTCACGAACAAGACAAATCGGCACACATAGTTTATCTCTCTTGAATAGAAATCCCGCATTCCTATAAATGTCACCAAATGCAAATTTATCACATTTATGCCACAATTTACTAATATTAGAATCATTAGCATACAAATACTGAAGCAATTCAAACCCAAGTAATTTCGTATGCATTGAAGTAAGTAAAGCGTACCTTCTAGACAATGCATCATCCACTACATTTTCCTTCCCATGCTTGTATTTGATTACGTAAGGAAATGTGTTTTTGACCTTTAACCACTTAGCATGTCTTTTAATTAGCTTACCTTGGGTCTTTGAGAACTTCAAGCTCTGATGATCAGAATGAATGATGAATTCCCTTAACCGTAGATACTATTGCCAGGTTTGAAGAGTTCTCACAATTGCAGAAAGATCCTTGTCGTAGGTAGGATAATTCAATGTTGCCCCACTTAACTTTTCACTAAAATAAGCAATTGGTTTAGAGTCTTGCATCAAAACAACTCCTATTTCGGCTCTAGATGCATCATTCTGTACCAGAAAACTTTTATCAAGTTAGAGCAAACTCGACAGTGCATTAGTTAACATATCTTTCAAAGTTTTGAATGCTCGATCATGCACATCATTCCACTTTAAAACAACATTCTTTTTAATAAGTTCATTCAAAGGTGCAACAATAGAACTAAACCTTCAATAAAAACTTGATAAACCATGGAAACTTCTCACCTCATTCGCATTTTTAGGTGTAGGCCAACCCCTTATTGCCCTTGCCTTTTCTTCATCAACACTAATACCCTGCACACCTACAAAAAATCCAAGAAACACAACAGGTTCCATACAAAACATGCACTTCTTAAGATTAGCATACAATTGGTGCTCTCTTAACACACTAAGAACAACATGCAAGTGTTTCACATGTTCATCCAAGTTTTTGCTATAAACTAAAATATCATCAAAGTAAACTACCACAAATTTTCCGATGAAAGCACGAAACACATGATTCATTAACCTCATGAATGTACTAGTTGTTCGGCTTAACTAATGTGCGGCAATAGAACTAAAACCTTTAACAAACCTTCGATAAAAACTTGCTAAACCATGGAAACTTCTCACCTCATTCGCATTTTTAGGTGTAGGCCAGTCCCTTACTGCCCTTACCTTTTCTTCATCAACACTAATGCCCTATGCACCTACATCAAATCCAAGAAACACAACATATTCCATACAAAACATACTTCTTAGATTAGCATACAATTGGTGCTCTCGACCTGTAACAATAGCATCTGAAGTGTTTCACATGTTCATCCAAGTTTTTGCTATAAACTAAAATATCATCAAAGTAAACTACCACAAATTTTCCGATGAAAGCACGGAACACATGATTCATTACCTCATGAATGTACTAGGTGCAATAGTTAGCTAGAAAGGCGTATACTCATACAATCCTTATTTTAGATTTAAATGCGATTTTCCATTAAGTCTCCCTTCTTTCATGCGAATTTGATAGTAGTCATTCTTTAAATCAATTTTAGAAAACAATTGAGACCAATGCAATTCATCAAGCATATCATCTAGTTTAGGGATAGGATGCCTATACTTTATCGTTATCTTGTTAATAGCTAGACAATCCACACACATGTGCTATGTTCCATCTTTCTTTGAGACTAAAATGATAGGAACTGAACATGGGCTTAAGCTTTCCCTTACAAATCCCTTTTGCAATAGCTCGTCCACTTGCCTTTGTCTATTTGGTGTTCAATTCCTCTTAAAGGAGGTAATCCATAGGGAATTTCTTCACAAAATAAATCATCAAAAGTCCTGCAATAAAGACACAACACCACTAGGCAAAGATGGGTTAAGGTCGTTAGTAGAGAAATAAATATCCTTGTACAGAAGTACAAGTAGTTGTTGCCTTGCCATCATCACACTCTTAACCTCATGTTTTTCAACAATTGCACTCATAATCTTTTATTTTCTCTCCTTTTTGCTCACCCTATTCTCCTTTTTCCACTAATCTCTCCTTTTATCATCGTTTCTCTCTATTTTCCCTCCTCTCCTTTTCCCTCTCCATCCTCTCCTTTTCCTCACTTTTTCTCTTTTTCTCACACTTTTGTCTATCTCTCAGTTGCACTCTCTTCAATTCCTCGGTCTTCATAAACGCAATGGTTTGAGAGGCCTAATATAACACCGATTGTTCATTACAAAAGAATAACGATTTTCATAACCATCATGCATCACCCTTCTATCAAACCGCCATGGTCGACCAAGCAAAATATGACCAACATGAATTGGTGCCACATCACAAAGGACCTTATCCTCATACTTGCCAACAAAAAAAAGGAATTCGAACTTGTTTGTTTACCTTCACTTCTCCACATTCATTTAGCCACTGTAACTTGTACGGTTTAGGATGCTTCATGGTATGTAGATTCAATTTCTCTACAATCAAAGAACTAGCAACATTAGTATAACTTCCACTATCAATGGTTACCTTGCCCTTCACGTGGCATCTTGTGTGAAAAATATGCTCATGTTGTTCCTCATCTCCATCACCTTAGGCTGTATACTCAAGGATCTCCTTGTGACAAGCAAATCACCATGCATAGGTTCTTCTACTTCACTATCAGAATACTCCTCCAATGGTGGCATGGATTCGATGTCATCTTAACTACTAGATTCAATCTCACCATTGTCTCTCACAAACATAACTCTTTTTTTTGGACACTGACTTGCTATGTGACCCTTGCCTTGGCATTTAAAACATTTAATATTATGGTTTTGGGTAGTGTAAGGTTAGCTTCCTTGACTATGGATGGTTTGACCTTGCGTGTTCTCAATTTTGGACTTGATTGAGACTGGTTTCTCCTCTGTCTTCACGACATTGGGTTTCCATGTGGATCCCAAGTAAGGGGTTTGCTGTGTATTGCTCCTCCTCCTCTTGAGTTGGTTCTCTACTTTGATAGCCATATGCACCATATCCTCCAACTCCACATAATGTTGTAACTCTACAATATTAGTAATTTCTGATTCAAGCCAACTACGAATTTGGTCATAGTAACTTCTCTATCCTCTTCAACGTTGGCTTGGATCGCGAGGATTCCATCTCCTTGTAATAGTCTTCCACCCTCTGATTACCTTGTGTGAGGCTTTGCAGCCACGTCCCGGTCCAGATAATAATGGCTAGGGACAAATCGTTTCCTCATCACAGTTTTCATCTCCTCCCATCTTTCTATTGGACCCTGTATATTTCTTCTCCTTTTTAACAACAATTGATCCCACCAAACAATAGCATAATCAGAGAATTCAATGGCTACAAGTTTTACCTTTTTAAGCATTGAGTAATTGTGGCAATCATATACTAACTCCACCTTCTTCTCCCACTCAAGATAAGCTTCGAGGTCGTTCTTGCCTTGAAAAGATGGAAGCTTCATCTTGATACTACCAAAATTATCATCTTCCCTTTTTCGTGCTTCTCTAAATTGTCCACCATATCTCATTTGAGTAGAATCCCGTTCATTATCTTCATCAAAGCCTTCACGATTAAATTCATCATTTTATGTTCTTTCTTCCCTTGGTTGAACCATAGTTATGAAAGGCGCGCCTAAGGCATGCCTAAAGCTCAAAGCGCCACCGCAGCGAGTAATGCCTCGCTTCGGTGGCGCGGGTCGAAGGTACCGGAATTGGTTCCAGCTGCAGCTTCACTAGGTACGCCCTTTCTCTCCTTCTTCTCCTCTTTTTTTTTTTTTTTTTTTTTTTTTTGCTTTTTGGCGTAAGGTGGAATAAGCTGGCAGAGAAAGAGCGGTGCTCTGACGTCGGGAGGGCAGAGAAGCTCATGTCGGGAACAAGAAGAGAACTCCCCAGGGCTTACGAGACCCGACCCAGCGATGTCATTTGGGTTGGTCTTTGAACCACAAAATCAAAACACCACTAAGCAGCGTCGTTTTGGGGTTCTGAGTTTTCTTTTTAAAGACATCTCAGCGTAGTTTTGTGTGTAATACAAGCACTCAAGCCTTATAAAAACCCCTCTCTTTCTTGGATTACCACACCAAAACCCTCAGGCCACTTTCAAAAGTTGGATTGAGGAGGAAAGAAGAAGACTCAAATAAGTTTTTTTTTTTCATTTTCCTATTTTGTTGTAAGAAAAATTCTAAAAAAAAGTGGGAACATTCTCAAAAGAATTCTTAAAAACGAGGATAAAAATTCAAAAAAACTTTGAAAAGAAATAGGAAATTTTCAGAAAATTATTGTACAAAATAGGAAAAAAATATGAAAATTAACGAAAAAATAAAAAACAAATTATGAAACAATTAGAACAAAAATTTAAAACATTTTTAGTTGTTTGGCAAACATTGAGTATGTTTATAAGTTATAGATTCATGCTATATAATACATTATGTATATTTTTTCATTTTTTTCTCAATGTAATTGTTATTTTATTGTTGATTTGTTTAAAGAATGCACAAAAATGGACAAAGAGATTGAAGTTGAAGTAAAAGCCATAAATTGGAAGAAAAGATCGAGAGATGGAAATATGCTTCATTTATTAAATGAGAAATATACAGAATGCGCTCATTTGTATTTTTATGCAGTGATAACTAAAGGAAGGCATTTATAGACAAAGCAACACCTTGTTGGAAGTTTAGAAATTCGAAAAAGTGTCTGAGATGTCCCAAACGTGTTAGGAAAATAGAAGATTATATCTTGGCGAAAAAACTAAAAAAATCAAATGGGTTTTGGGAGTCACCTGCGTGAATAATTGAGAAGGGATATGTTTGGGTTCAAGATGAAGATGATGAGTCTGGGAGGTTCTTGAAAAATGAGAGGAAAGGATATTCCCAGTGGTGAGAGTAGCGATGGAGGGGAAGTGGTGAAGTAGTGATAGTTATCGAATAAACCAAGGCAAAGGTCCACATGGATCATTTCTTTACTCCTAAATCCAGTAGTTGTTCAAAATAGAACAATACTCAAGCCTACTCAACAATGCCTCTGAAAGAGAGGCGAGGAAGAGGCATTATACTATTTTTGTAGATGATATTGATGATGATTTTTCTTGATTTAGATTTAGATTTAAATGCGAGATATAGTGTTTATTTTGTTTGGAACTTTGAATTTTGTGATGATAGGAAGCACTAATGATGTTTGTTATTTTGTTTAGACTTTGAATGTTTGGATGATAGAACCTTATTAATGTTTGATTTTATGTTTGATATCCTTTACTTTATTATATTTTATTATTAGATGAAAATTATAAGATAATGTTAGTTAGATATATAATTTTTATTTGTATTAGGTAAGTGCACCTCACATAAAAAAGCCCGCTCCTCAAGTGTGCCTTGCTTTGAAAGGCTGACAAACTTTGCCTCGGTGCGTCTTGTGCCTTAAATAATTATGGGTTGAACTTTTCTTTCTACGATACCCATTATTAGTGTTTCGTGGCTGATCCACGCGGTTGGAGCTTAATTTGATCTAATGGTTCGCTGAATCCTAGTCATCTCTCCTTTCATCATCCTCTTCATCTCATTCGTTAGAGCCTCCATCATAAACTTTGGATCAACAGATTCTCATTGTTGGACATCTTTTTTTTTTTCCAAAAAAGAATTAAAAAACTGAACTTCGCGTTCCGCAGCGTGTTTCCACTCGAAGAAAAATTCCACTCGGTGGCTTTATCCTCTTGTATGCTCGCCTTTCTGGCCTTTTACCACTCAAAGCCAGCCAGCTCCTTCCCATTTCTTAATAAAATCAAGAAAATCAACAAATCTAAGTAACCAATTAAATAGTGGCAATCTCAGAATCGGAACTTTTTGGAACTTAACTGTGAAAAATGTTGGAATGGAACAAGGATCAGAATACTCTCATATACAAGAAAACTTCGAATAGAAACCAAATGACCACATGAAAGAAGAGACACACCATGACAAAGTGATTTGATAGAGACAAAACGTTAAACACCTTGTTGGCAAAGAATCTTTCTTTTCGAATTTCAACACACAACCTAGTTGTATTCTCTCTCTTTTTGTTTTTTGCTCTATTCCTTTTTCTTTATTTATTTCTTTTTTTCTGTAATAATGATTGCTAATAACAAGAATATTGATCAGAAATTTTGCCCAGATCAAGGAATTCAAGAAAAACCAGAAATTTGTGAAACAATTCTTAGAATTCTGACGGAAGAAAGGTGAAATTTTAATGTAAAGATTTGCAGTAGATGACTTGTACACTATCTAGATTCGTGGGGGATTGAAAAGGGCTTCAATTTGATATGTTGTACAAGTCATTTTGATATCTGGATCAAAAGTTACAGCTATTTTAAGATGGCAGCCCCCCAACCCCCAATAACAATTTTAGAATTCTAACAGAAGAACGGTGAAATTTTTATGTAAGGATGTGTAGTAGATGACCTGCACTTTATCCAAATTTGTGGGGATTGAAAAGGGTTTTGATTTGATATGCTATACAAGTCGTTTCGATACTTAGATCAAAAGTTATGGCTGTTTTAAGATGGTAGCCCCCCAAGAACGAATTTTGTTTTGTTTTTGAATAAAAATGCTAAACAAATAAAGGATATAGAAACAAAACCTATTTTCAGCATCAAAAGCTCTAATACCAATTGATACGGACCCTCTAGAAGACCAATCCTAGGAACCCTTGAATTTAATGGAAGAGAATTGCTCCCAACGCCAAGAACAGATTTTGAAAGATCATATTAGAACCAAAAGGAAATTAAGTCCTTAAAACCCTAATCTTGAGACGCCACAAAGCTGATCACTCCCTTGACAAGTCGAGTTTCTATGCATTCAATCAAGAACAAAAGGAAATAAAGAAAAAGGCTTTCTAAATAAACTTTCATTAAACATAAACTGTCTTTCCATCAAATGGTGACTGCCTTTTATAGTTAGAACAACCCTAAGAAAAACCTTAAACCCCGAAAAACGAATTTGGCCCAATTAGAATGGATAGGGCCTAAAAATATCATTAAAAGAACAACTAAAAAGAAACCATAATTAAATAATGTCTAGAAAATGCCAAAAAACTAATAAAATAAAATTACTAACTAACCCATGCCCTCATTTGGGTTTTCCAAATCTATCCCTTCCGCAACAAGATAGGTAACCATGCTTCGTGAAGCTATGGAATCTTCAAATTTTGTTCGGGAATCTTTTAATGCAGCCTCTTTGTCTTGCATATGTAAGATCAAGCCTTGTAAAGCTTCTTTCATGCTTTTTGTCCTCGCCCGAGTCATTAGACCACCAATTCCCGTGCAAAGTTTTCGAATATTTGGTTTCATCAACTTGATCAGCTTGGTTCGCACTTCGATCTTTATTAATTTATTTCATACTTCTATAGTAATTTCAAGTCTTTAGGTATTTTCATTTTGAAGGAGCTTCTATTTTAGTGTTGCATTGTCCTGTTTATTGTTTTCAATGTAGCTTTCACAGACTAGGATATTAAATACAAATCTCACAAGTTGACATGGTATGGATACCTTGAGACTACAGGTGCATGTCCCATGTGTTCCTAAGTGTCTTAGTAGTGTTATTTCACATGGACCTAATGCATGGAGTATTAGATCATTTTGTTTGAAGTTCAAGCCTTTTAAATTTTGTTATAGTGTGTGAGCATGTTGGACTTGGATTTTAAACTTTTTTTTTGAGAGATTTTAAACTTTCAATATCATGATTTAGTGAATCTAATTAAGTATGATAATTTGAGCAGTTTGGCATTTGTTGTATGCTTAAAATAAGTCTGAATAAATTTTGGATGATCATTTGGGTATTCTTTTATTAGATAGGTGGGGAAATTATCTTACTTGAAAGGACTACCATTTTCGAAACTAATTGATAAATTATTCTCGATAAAACTATCTATTCAATGAAAAAAAAATCCCAGATAAAGTCATTAATTTCTTTTGTCAAAGTATGGATGGTTAATTATAGGATTGAATAAGAACCCTAAAGGGAAGGTTAATTTTGGTGTAGAGGAAAGGTTTAGGAAAAAATCAGCATTATGTAATAGACAACGTATTTCTAAAGGGGGAAGACTGACCCTCATTAGGAGTACTCTTTCTAATCTACCCATCTATGTTTTTTTATCAAAAACTGAAACATATATTAAACAAATCTACCCATCTATGTTATGTCCCTGTTGTGGTTACCAAAGGGCGTTAAGAATAGATTGGAGAAAATTCAAAGGGACTTCTTGTGGGGAGGAGGCAATCTGGACAGAAAAATTCATTTAGTTCACTGGAAAGTGGTTTGTTCGGGGAAAGAGAATGGTGGGCTGGGCATTAGAAGCCTCACTGGTGTGCTGAGACCCTGTTGAAATGGGTTTGCAGATTCTCTCAGGAGAAGGGCCATTTGGAAAAGAAGTTATAAGGCTGAAATATCAGGTAGAGGAAGGAGGTTGGTCCACAAAAGTCCCAAGGGGAAGTTCCAGGGTGGGCTTGTGGAAAGTCATTATTTAGGAGATTGGGCAACCGAAGTAGAACAACATGTTTTTTCTATGTGATGGGAGGAGAATCAACTTTTGGAAAGATGTTTGGTGCGGAGAGGATCCTCTATGTGAGAGATTCCCTGTGCTGTATAGCTTGACAGTCTCAAAAGAGGCTAAGGTTGCTGAGGTGTGGGATAATTCCAGGGGAGAAGGGGCTTGGAATCTAAGTTTTGTGAGGCCTCTAAACGATTGGGAAATGGAAGAAATTGAGAGTTTTCTTTTTCTGTTGAACAATAGAAGAGTTAAGCAGGAGGAAGAGGACAAACTTTTTTGGAAGGGGGACAAAAAGGGTACATACGGTCAAGGCTAATCCAGTGCTTCTGGAGGGAAACCCAGGCAGGACAATGCCCTGGTTGATTCTTTGGAATAACTGTGTCTCCTAAAGTTTGTTTCTTTGCTTAGGAGGTTTGGTGGGAGAAAGCGTATAATGGAGAATCTAAAAAAGAGTGGTTTCCAGATGGCGAGTAGATGCCCTTTATGTGGCAAGGCAAAAGAAGATTTGTATTATCTTTTGATCCATTGTCCTGGATTTGGGTAAGCTGAACTGGGGAGAAAACCCTTGTATTTCTATACAGGTCTCAAGCTAGGTTTTGCCCTCTTCTGGCAAAATTTTAATTCTGGGCGGAGTTGTTTCTCCATAAAGAAAAGAGCTAGAAAGTTGCGGAGGCGATCCTTTTGTCTGTTTTGGGCAAATCTGGAAGGAAAGACGGATATTTTTCGAATGTGCCTTTTATCTTTATCAAGACTAAGGGCTTCTTTGCTGGCATGTTAGTCTCTTAGACAGGCTGTATTAAGAGGTGAAGGTAATCTTTCTATAAAGATTCTTTTGTGTATTCTCTAACTCTTCTTGGGGGTGAGTAGGTGTTATTTTGTATAGTTCAGGTGTTCCTGTATACACTTAAGACATCCTAAACTACCTTTTTATTACTACATGGCTATAGTTTATCCATCAAAACAAAATAAGAACCCTAAGTTATTTCAGCTCTCTTGGTCCATTGTTGTCTGCAGCTGGTTTTGTTGGGGGATTCTGGTGTTGGAAAAAGCTGTATTGTTCTTCGATTTGTTCGTGGCCAGTTATTTATCTAAGTAGAGTACACATTGCTATACAGAGCGTAATGCATAATTTTCCATTTATCATGGTAAGTTCTGCTTCAACCTTTCTTTATGCCAGTGGATGTTCTTTGTGATGGATTTACTTGGATTAGTTGATCTTAAAAAATTCAGGTAACTGTAGGAGCTTCATTCTTGTCACAAACCATTGCCTTGCAAGATTCTACGACAGTTAAGTTTGAAATATGGGATACTGCTGGTCAGGAGAGGTATCATTGTTCAACCCATTTTTTTCCTGTGCACTTATCTGACTTTCTAAAATTCAATAGCAATCATTCAACTTATAATCTTATTGAGTCTATTTAAATCGATCTAGAGTTCTGTCATTGTGAGATCTATTAAAGAAAATTACAGAGGATGATTTTATTCCTCAGGTATGCTGCGTTGGCACCACTTTACTATCGAGGTGCCGCAGTTGCAGTTGTAGTGTATGATATAACAAGCCCAGAGTCATTCAACAAAGCACAGCATTGGGTTAAGGTATTTTTATTTTAATGTTTTTTTTTTTTTTTGGGTAGGAAGTGCAATAGGATTTATTTCTATTTATTTCTTACCTTTTTACTTATATTTCTTTGCTTGGTTCATTTTTTTATTTCTTTTCTAGGTGTGATTCTTATTTCTTTGTTATTCATTTTAATTTACAAAGAAACATCTGTGGTATAGGATATATTTACCTTTCTCACTCTTGTTAAACGGCCAACTCTCCTAAAAGTTCAAGCTTGTAGGATTCGGATTTAATATGAATATCATGTCTTTATCATTCTTCCTCACGTGACTACCACATACGTGGAAGTAAAATAAACCAAATAGAGTACTCCATGGACTGCAAATCAACAAATAGAGAATAAATTGCAAAGGGTGGCCCAGACAGGCGCTTTTGCCAAACCAAGCTTTTGATACCATGAGCCAACTCCTAAAAAGCTCAAGCTTGTAGGATTTAGATTTAATATGAATATCATGCCTTTAACGACTCTAAAATGGGAACCTCAAAGATGAGCTCTTACATGCATAAAAGGTGTGAACTATTATATATATTATTTTTGTAGGAATAGGCTTTGCATCGACAAAACTAGTAGAAACTTCTAAATGTTGAAAATCTCTATAGTGGTTCAAAATAAGAAAGATATGATGTTTTTTTTGTTCTTTTTGAAATTTTAAATGTTTATTGGCTTGTAAGTTCAGATCATGTGTATGTGGTTCCAGAAATTGTCTAGATTTAATTGTGAGAAAGTTATAATTTATTTATCCTTGAAATTCATCCATGGTAGTGTAGCAGTGTGTATGTCGAGATGATTGAGCTTAGGAAAAGAGCCTAGTAGTAGATAAGTGAGAGGTGGTTACTCGATTGTGTCACATCTGAGGAAGTATCTCAAGAGGTATATCAGGAACCTTACAGAATTCTGAGATAAAATTGTGAGACTAGAAGTGTGTAATCTCTAAGACATGACTCTTTGGATTTCGTATATTCTTTTTGGAGAGCATGCTGGCTGACCTAAATCGAGGATATGTTTCCAATTTTCATTTGTCTTAACAAGCCTCTATCTTTGTAACAAGCTAAAAGCACTATCATCTGAAGGTGGGGGAGGTATGGCTGCTAATAAGGTGCAGTAAGCCCATGTTAGGCTTCTTGAGTCTTCTGCCTTTGGTTTTAGTAGGAATGGAGTGTTTGGGTGCTACTCCTATGAGACCCCATTATGGGGGATTATGGAGAGGAGTGACCCTCCGGCTAATGGATAACGGAAAGAAAAGAAAAGTATAAGGAAAGGTGCCTCTAAAACACAGATTATTGATCATCAAAAATGTCTGAGAAAAGGAAATTCTACTGCTACTGAACCCTAGAAACTCAAAAGAACGAACTACTCAGAAGAAGAAGTTTCGAGTTTAGGCATAGAAATCCCCTATCATTCAGACATCTTCCTACTCATTTCCTTCCAGTTTGTCTGTAGCTGGCACTACAGGGGCCTTTCTTCACCTCCACCTCTGCATCTCCTTCCAACAACCCAGTTACAAATCAGTATGAGGGGAAAAAAGTGCCTGGCCTCTTCAAAGCTTCAATGTTGGAAGCTTTTAAGATGTGCCAGCTTCTCATTGCATCAAATTGGTATCTAATTGCATTTGTAATTGGCATCTAAAGTTCTTACCTCTTCTAAGTGGTTGGGGGGCTTGGTGGGAAAAGTCATATCTTTCTCAGCTGAAGAAAGAGGTTTTCATAGCAAGTAAATGTCCTTTTTGCGGAAGAAAGGAAGAAGAACTGGAGCATATTCTAATCCATTGCCCTCCAATTTGGGGGGCAGTGGACTGATCTTCTTTATGCTTTTGGTGCAAGCATGGCAGCCCCCCGTCTGGTAAAAGACCTCCTTCTCAGTTGAATGCACTTTTCGGTTAGGAAAAAAGCCAAAGCTTTGTGGAGGGCAGCTTCTTTAATCCTTTTTTGGACTATTTGGAAAGAAAGAAATAAGTGATCTTGAAGATGTTGTTTTCTCAGAAGCCACAAGCTAAAGCTTTCAATTATCCGCTCCCTTTTTACTTGGGCTGGGTGCATTCCAAATCTTGAACATTTAGTTTGTTAGGCTGCTTTGTATAGATTCTATGGCTATCCTAGGAACTGTCCTATTTTTTGTGGGAATTGGTTTGTTTATGTTTGTTCTTTTGCTCTAACCTCCCCCCTTGTATACTTCCTGTATACTTTTCTGTTTTAATGAAGGTTTTTTTCTCCTTTTTGCCTATAAAAAAAAAATAATAATAATAATAATAATTGCCATCTAAAGTTCAGAGGTAGCACAAGACAAATTCCCTGAATCTTACATTGAGGTAACTTGGGGATGGTAATTTTTGCCCTGTGTGAAGTGATTATTGCTTGTGTTCTTATCTCAATCACTTACAAGTAGAAAATCATCTTTAGCATAGACAAAAATTAGATTTTTCCTCTGACGTTGAAAATTTTGAAATTCAAATTCTAAAAATAGGTTCATGGCCTTTATCAGGGTTTGATCTTGATTTGTGTCACCTGCTGTTATCATACATGAATAGGTCTTTTGCATTCTCACGTGTTTGTTAGAGTCGTAAGAGGAGTTGACTGCAGTTTGGGTAATGATGAGAAATGACCTGAAGAGAAACACTTGATAATTAGGTCCTGCTGATAATATAGGAAGGAAATATGTAGAATATTGGTAGCTTGAGGATGTGCAAGAAATGCATTAGAAAGTCTGACACTTTTCTGAACTTTGCAGACATATTTGGCAAAACTGAAATCATTGGATTGATGGAATGGTTTTAGATATTTTATCTGCAACAAGTCTGTCATTTTAGTTTTTCAATAGTACATACTGAAAAAGATCAAGGGATTTCCCAAAGGTTAAAAAAAAATCCTTGAAATTGTATAGTTGAAACCCTGATGTGTCATGCACTACATTAACAGCAACCTGGGATTTCATTGATTTGGCCTTTTCCTTGTATACATCGTGTATACTATCAGATATATGCTTTTTGGCCTTCTTAATACAATTGCTCTTATCTTTAAAAGAAAAACAAAGCACAATCTTGATTGACCTGGAGTGTACTAATAACCTGCTGATATACTCTAATTATGTTGTTAAGATAGGAATTCCAACTCTTGTAAACTGGTTCAGGACATCATTTCCAGGTTTTATGATAACTTTTTTGGTTTCTGCCTTCTTGGTTGGCTACCTTGGTTCATCTGTGACCAAAAAAATTTGATTTAAGTTACAACATTTACTTGGTTGGATTAGCTTGTCTTTTTCTCCTGGCAACTGTGACTCTCTCAGATGATCCTTTACTTACCATCCCAATACATCTTATCGTACAATTCTTTGTGAGATCAGTATTTAAACCATTATGAAATCTGATTGAATAGTCTGCTACTATAGGTTTTTGTTACTGTTTTATTAGTTGAATTTAGTCTATAGATGAAGTCCATACTCTTAACTCCCTGCCTAGTCTATTAAGAATCTAACATGAACTGAATTTTGTGATTGATTAGACGAAGGTAATACTAATCCAAGTTGTTAACATGAATACAACAGATGAGATTTGTTTCTTTTCTTTATTTATTATTCTAATTTTGAGAATTGTTGGTTTGACCGACGAACTATGTGGGAAAATGGACCTCTCTTTGATTTTCAGCAAGCATTTTTGTAAAGTGAGAATTCCATTCAGTTCGGTTTTGGAAAACTTGCTGGTTGTGGATTAGTGTGTTCTGCACCACTGACGGCCTAAAATAAAAG
Organism: Tetrastigma voinierianum; assembly: GCA_016808115.1. NCBI lineage: Eukaryota > Viridiplantae > Streptophyta > Magnoliopsida > Vitales > Vitaceae > Tetrastigma > Tetrastigma voinierianum. The sequence goes on from JAEQBH010000283.1 coordinate 219,397, forward strand.
GCACTGGTTGAGCTATATGTCCTTTTCTTATATTTCTCTGTCCGTCAATCCAATAATTGTCTTTTATGAACCACCTTGTTGTCATGTAACTGGCAGCTGGCTAAAAAATATTTTTGGTTGTTGATAATGACAGCCATAACTTGGAGTGATCTCATACAAAGTCATATTGTTTCCCTTCTTGTTGGATGCCTAATTCTCTGTGATGTGTATGTTGGAAACAATGGATTGGTTGATGTAGAAATTGTTCCATTGATCTATGGAATATCTGTATTACATCCTTAAAAAAATGAAAATAAAGGAAATGTATGGCCCTGTTTAGTAGGTAGAAAAATTTCTGTTTTCTCTATTCAAACTTTTCGAAAACAAGGAAAACACGTTTAGTTACGAGAATCAGACAAAAACAAATTTTGAAAACAAAGAAAATGAATTCCTATTTTCAACATTTTATATGAATCGAGAAAAGCGTGCATCTTTGTTTTCCTTGTTTTGAATTAAATCGAAAACACGGGATTTAGTTGATTAGGATAAAACGAACGGGATTGTGAAATTTATTCTTCTTTTCTTCCCTTTACGTCTTTCAGTAGATTTTCTTCTCATTAGGCTCACGAGAACGAGTTATGAATAGTAACCGATATTTTAAACACATTTTTATTGTTTTAAGTTAACTTCATTTTTCAAGAAAATGGTTTCTGAAAACAGATTTTCTTATTCTTTATTTCAACCAAATTCAAGTATGAAACGTATTTTAAATGGCCAAATTGCAGAATCATTGAAAATTTTAAGTAATGCAATTTTTGGATAGAGTTAAAAATTTTCGTGAGCTAGCAGGAAACATATTGCGAAAGACAATTAAATGGTTGTCAATAACTATGCTTTGCCAACGTCTAAATACTAATGGGAACGGAAGGTGTGTTCTTTTCCTGAAAAATTGATTTGCTGGTAAAGCACGGATATCCTTTTTTGTCTTCACTCTTAACTTGTTCTTCATATTGCTATATTTGAATCTTTCGCTATAGTGAGTGAATTCTGTC